>CAUYON010084203.1:0-25411 GCA_963573935.1 Arctocebus calabarensis | reverse complement strand
AAAAAAAAAAAAAAAAAGAACTCAGTTATTAGTTCATTTTCTTCAGATACCTCCTTGTCCCATGAACCACCTACTCCCAAATGTTATTTTAAACACCATTTGTAACCACCTCCTCCCAAATGCTCACTCCCAACTGCCTTTCTAAATCAGGATTTCAGAGTCCCAATTTGATACTGTTCTTTCCAGTTGTCACTTTAACCTAAGAGCAAATTCTCTTTGTCAACCAGCATTCCTAATATGCAAAATTTTGAAACTGAAAGAGTCTTAGGAAGTCTTTTGGTAAAAAGAAATATTACCTCATTTTTGGTCATAAATATCTTGTTTTGTTATTTTGAACTATAGGTAGATGCTATTTGTAGGTAGAATGGGTAGAGAGCTGTGGTGTCACAGCTCATAGCAGCTTCAAACTCCTGGCCCAAGCGATTCTCTTGCCTCAGTCTCCCGAGTAGCTGGGACTACAGGCGCCAGCCACAACTCCTGGCTTTTTTTGGTTGCAGTTGTTGTCGTTGTTTAGCAGGCCTGAGCCAGGCTCTAACCTGCCAGCCTCAGTGTATGTGGCCGGCGCCCTACTCACTGAGCTATGGACACCGAGCCTATAGGTAGATTCTTGAGTGCCTAAAATCATGTTAAATAAAAATCCAGTGACTCTCCTAATCAGCAAAATGAGATAATAAAATAACCATGAAAGGAATGTGACTATGGATACAAAGATTAAATTATAATCCTATCACTGGAAGTAGATATGGGATACATGAAGAAAGTTTTTCTCAGTTCACACTGATACAAAGGCAACAGAATAGAATCAAGAGTTCCTGAATTAACTCATTACCAACACATATAGATACGGTATCTAATAAATTTCATCTGTAGAATTTCTTCATTTTACTCTTCCTGGATTTTGTACTTCACACTAATATTGTGTACACATACTAATATTCTTATAAATAAGGGCATATATTAAAATTCTTGTAAATAAGGACAACTATGGGCAAAAGTAACAAATTATTTGTGTATATAGATACATTTTACCAGAAATAAAATGTTTAATATTTTATATTATACATATGACATGTATAATGCAATTAGTGTAACCCCACCAAATTCTCATTAAATAATAGTATTGACTGGGTGGCACCTCTGGCTCAGTGAGTAGGGTGCCAGCCCCATATACTGAGGGTTGTGGGTTCAAACTTGGCCCTGGCCAAACTACAACAAAAAAAAATAGCTGGGTGTTGAGGCGAGTGCTTGTAGTCCTAGCTACTCGGGAGGCTGAGGGAAGAGAATCACCTAAGCCCAAGAGCTGGAGGTTGCTGTGAGCTGTAACACCACAGCACTCTACCTGGGGTGACAAAGTGAGACTCTGTCTCTAAAAAAAATAATACTAGCATTGACTATTATACTTTTGATATGAGCCAGTTCTCATTGTGAGTAGTTATTAAATATTTTATTAGCGTTCCTTGGCCTAGAAAAGTCTGTACATTTTAAGAAAGGAAAACCCTGTATTAAATTTGTGACATTCAATTCACATTTGCCTTCAGCAATTACAAGAGGTACTCAATGCGACTTGTTTTCCTCTTTTGTTGTCAGTATATATTGAGTATTACAATTTTATTTTATTTTATTTATTTATTTTTTTGAGACAGAGCCTCAAGTTGTGACCCTGGTTAGAGTACATGGCATCACAGCTCACAGCAACCTCCAATTCCTGGGCTCAAGCAAGTCTTTTGCCTCTGCCTCCCAAGTAGCTGGGACTACAGGCGCCCGCCACAATGCCTTTTTTTTGGTTGCAGCCATCATTGTTGTTTGGCGGGCCCAGGCTGGATTCGAACCTGCCAGCTCAGGTGTACGTGGCTGGCACCTTAGCCCGTTGAGCCACAGGCGCCGAGCCGAGTATTACAATTTTAATAGTTTTTTTTTGTAGAGACAGAGTCTCACTTTGTTGCCCTTGGTAGAATGCCATGGCCTCGCACAGCTCACAGCCACCTCAGCTCTTGGGCTTAGCCGATTCTCTTGCCTCAGCCTCCCGAGTAGCTGGGACTACAGGTGCCCACCACAACGCCCAGCTATTTGGGCACTGCCCCCAATTTTATTAGTTTTTTTCTTTCCTAAGATTTGTATACATTTTTTTCAGCACCCTCAGATATAGTCATCCCTCTATATCCATGGAGAGATTGCTTCCAGGATCTCCCTCCAATACCAAAATCTGTAGATGTAGTCCCTAATATAAAAAGGCATATGGCTCAGTGCCTGTGGCTCAATGGGCTAAGGCACCAGCCACGTACACTTGAGCTGGCAGGTTCAAATCCAGCCTGGGCCCACCAAACAAGGATGACGGCTGCAACCAAAAAATGGCCAGGCATTGTGGTGGGTGCCTATAGTCCCAGCTACTTGGGAGGCAGAGGCAGGAGACTCGCTCAAGTCCAGGAATTGGAGGTTGCTGTGAGCTGTGATGCCACGGCACTCAATCCAGGCAGACAGCTTGAGGTTCTGTCTCAAAAAAAAAAAAATCTATATATATATAAAGGCATAGGTTACTATATGTCTTCCCATATGCCTTACATCCTGTCTAGCTTACTTCTACCTAATTCAATGTAATTGCTATGTAAATAGTTGTTATACTGTATTATTTAGGGAACAATAATAAGGAAAAAAATCTGTACATGATGAGTACAGAAACAGCCATCCATTTTTTCTACAAATGTTTTTGATCCTTGGTTGTTTGAATCCATGGATGCAAAACCCAGGGATATAGAGGACTGACTGTAGGTGGGTTGTGTGTGTCGTGTGTGTGTGTTCTGTAAGACTCACTGATTCTTCATTTATTCAATACATATTTATTAAATTCCCACTCTGTTAAATTTAGTTCTTGATACTGGGGATATAGTGAACAGGCTCTCTGTTCCTACTGAACTCACATTCCTACAGGAAAGGACAGGTCCAGGCCTTCTCTGGTCTTTCTTCAGCATGCATACAGCCTTGTACACTGCTTTGTGAATTTTCAGAATGTGTTAGAACTTTTCAAGCTGGCTCGGCGCCCATGGCACAGTGGTTATGGCACGAGCCATATACAACAAGGCTGAAGGGTTCAAAACCGGCCCAGGCCAGCTAAACAACAATGACAACTGCAACAAAAAATAGCTGGGCGTTGTGATGGGCTCCTGTAGTACCAGCTACTCGGGAGGCTGAGGCAGGAGAATCGCTTAAGTCCAAGAGTTTGAGGTTGCTGTGAGCTGTGATGCCACAGTACTCTACCGAGAGTGACATGATGAAGAAAAAAAAAAAAGAACTTTTCAAAACTCTGACGGATATTTTGCTTTCTAGCTTTTTCATTTGAATTTTAGGTTAGTCTTTTGTTTGCTCCAACATTACCCTCTACTCGGGCAGGAATGAAGTTAAACTATGGCCTCTAAATATTTTTAATAAATGTCCCTGGGGTATTTTTAACCCAGATAATATCCTAGCCAGTTCAAATAAAGGCAAGTGGAGACTTCCAGGGCAATCCCAGACAGGTCAGATAATGACAGTTCTGCTAAGAATGAAGCTCTAAAGGAGCTTGACCTGGGTTTTTGCCAGGATTGTGAAATGTTGATTTTTAAGACGATCAGGGACCCTAGAGAAAGGGGATGGGAGTAAGGTAGATTAAAACGCCATAAAGCTCTTTTGATTTCATTGAGATTCAAACATTTTTCTTGAAGAAATACTTCCTAGATTGCCACTAGCCTTTGGTTATTGTCCAGAGTTCTGATAAAGTCAACTGTGACAGTTTTTGCCAGTTTTCTACTTGCTTTCGTGAAGGAAAGACTTGTGGGGATCTCTTACTCCTCTCTTTTCACTAGCATCACTCACTAGGATGAATCTTACAAGCTTAATGTCACGTAAAAAAAGAAAAAAGGTGCAAAATAATACACAAAACATAAATCCATGAATATAAAGTTCAAAAATAGGTAAAACTAAACCGTATGTGCAGAGATACACATAGAGGAGTACAATGCAAAAGGACGTGATTGCTTAAGAATCCAGAATCGCACCACACTGCGCGCAGGAAGCAGTGGACACTGGGCTTCTTTTGCTCTGGTCAAATTCCATTTTTTGACCTACCTGATGGTGACATGGACAGTAATTGCACAACTATTTGTTAAATTGTACTTAGATGTTTTGTGCACATTTTTGTATTATATTTCACAATAAATTGTTTTGAAATAGATATTTTACTTATAGACAGTCTTTTTTTTTTTTTTTGCAAATTTTGGCCAGGGCCAGGTTTGAACCCACCACCTCTGGTATATGGGACGGATGCCCTACTCCTTTGAGCCACAGGTGCCACCCAGTATTTTATTTATAATGTGCACCAAGCAGAACGTAAACAAATCTCACTCACACAGAATTCAGTTGTATGCCATCATAATTAACTACAGCACAGGGAGACATAAAGAAATAGAGACAAAATAGATGCTACCATGTCATGCATTCAAAGGAAAGCCCTTCTGGCCTTATTTAAAGGTTATTTATTTTTATTAATGTCTTCACAAACTTGATCATCTGTTTCTTCCCTTCACAGTGAACTCCTCAATTTTATTGAAGCTCCTAGGACACAACCATGTTTGTTTTGCTTACAACAGTATCTCTAGCACTTAGCAGATAATTAATACTCTATATCCTCATTAGTATAAGTGGTGAGTTAAAAAAAAAAAAAAGTACTCTAGACCAGGCGCAGTGGCTCATGACTATAATTCTAGCCTTCCAGGAGGCTGAGGCTGGGGGAGGGGGAGATTGCTTGAGCTCACGAGTTCAACATCAGCCTGAGCAAGAGTGAGACCCTCCCCATCCCGTCTCTACTAAAAATGAAAACCTGAGGCAAGAAGATGGCTTGAGCCCCAGAGTTTGAGGTTACTGTGAACTTTGACCCCACAGCATTCTACCAAAGGCAACAAAGTGAGAATCTGTCTCCAAGAAAAGAAAAAGTACTCTATAATCATTAAACAAATAATAAATGAACAGGCTCAGCCCCTGTGTCTCAATGGGCTAAGGCGCCAGCCACGTACATCTGAGCTGGCGGGTTCGTATCCAGCCCGGGCCCACCAAACAACAATGGTGGCTGCAACCAAAAAATGGCCGGGCATTGTGGTGGGCGCCTGTAGTCCCAGTTACTTGGGAGGCAGAGGCAGGAGACTCGCTTGAGCCCAGGAATTGGAGGTTGCTGTGAGCTGTGATGTCACAGCACTCTAGCTAAGGTGACAGCTTGAGGCTCTGTCTCAAAAAAATAATAATAATAATAATAAATGAGCAAAAGAGAGGCAATGGCAATAAATGAACAAAAAGAGAGGAAGATGATATGAATAAGTGCACTGACTGTGAATCAGGAATGAAAAAAGAAGCCAACAAAAGGCCAAAAGTCACTCATAAGAATTAGTTGGGATGGAGTTGAATGCATATAACAGAAAATTCCACGATAACAATGGCTTATGCAAGTTAATATTCTTTTTCTCACATAAAAAGCAGAATGGAGGTAGGCAGTATAGAAATAATGTGGCTGCTCCTCACATCATCAGAAGCCCAGGCTCCCATCATTTTCAGTTCATGGTTTCCAGCCTCAAGGTCACCTCAGGGTCCAAGATGGCCACAGGTATGCCAGGCATTATATCCAGTAATAAGGGAGTAGAAAAAAAGAAGAGTTACTCCTCTCTGTCAAGGTGATTTCCACAAGTTCCATACAGCAACTCTATTTCTATCTTATCGACCAGAACTTAGTCACCTGTTCGATCTAGATGTAAGGAAAGTAGGGAAAAACAGTGTTTATCTGGGCAGCTAAAATTTGGGATTCTATTCATGAGAGAGGAAGAAAGAATAGATTTGGTAGACAACAGCAGCCTCTGGCACAGGGAGAATTTAATAAGAAAGCTAACAAATTAACCAATATGCATCAAGAAGTCTTAAGTACAGGATAACCATACTGAATAATAATACCAAGCAGATCCTGACATCAAGAAAATATTAACACATACACCAGAGCTGGCGGGTTCAAATCCAACTCGGGCCTACCAAAAAACAATGACAACTACAACCAAAAAATAGCCAGGTGTTGTGTTGGGCGCCTGTAGTCCCAGCTACTTGGGACCCTCAGGCAAGAGAATCACTTAAGCTGAGAGAGTTTGAGGTTGCTGTGAGCTGTGATGCCACAGCACTCTACTGAGGGTGACAAAGTGAGACTCTATCTCAAAAAAAAGAAAAGAAAATGCTAAATTATGTGCACAAATCTTCTGTAAAGAAAGCACACATGTGTATAACACATTTTCTAAAGATGTCTAACCCAAATGGTGAATATTAACATTTGTGAGCATACGGATGAGGAAAACCTGACATCCAGAAATGTCTTAAGTAGCTAAGATTTTGCTGTAAATGTACTAATCTCTTGAAAAGAGATTGATCTCAAATTTTCCTTCAGAATTTGCTCAAATTCAGATTATCAAAGCAGCCATATTTATTTCTCTCAGGAGTCATTCATAAGAAAAAATGGGAAAATCTACTTTTGCCCCTAAAACGTAGGGGCAATATGCAATAATGGCATATGCAATAATGGCAATATGAAATTAATTTAATAAATGCAACAAGTAAGTTTAACAACTGTTCTTAGAACAATTTGGATATTTCTTTCAAATGTTAACAATAAGTTCATTTTGTAGAACAGATAACATAATTCTTTGGTGAATTCACATGCTTAGTAATGAAAAAGAACTCCTTTGGCTATATAATAATAAATGTAGCCAGGTGCCGTGGCTAACGCCTGTAATCCTAGCACTCTGGGAGGTCGAAGCCGATGCATTGCCTGAGCTCAGGAGTTCAAGACCAGTCTGAGCTAGAGCAGGACCCCATCTCTAAAATCAGCTGGGTGTTGTGGCAGACGCTGTAGTCCCAGCTAATTGGGAGGCTGAGGCAAGAGAATCGCTTGAACCCAAGAGTTTGAGGTTTCTGTGAGCTATGATGCCATGACACTCTCTACCAAGGGCGGCAGAGAGAGACTCTGTCTAAATAAATAAATAAATAGTAAATGCAGGGCGGCACCTGTGGCTCAGTCGGTGGGGCCCAGGACCTATATACCGAGGGCGGCGGGTTCAAACCCGACCTCGGCCAAACTGCAACAAAAAAATAGCCAGGCGTTGTGGCGGGAGCCTGTAGTCCCAGCTACTTGGGAGGCTGAGGCAGGAGAATCGCCTAAGCCCAGGAGTTAGAGGTTGCTGTAAGCTGTGTGATGCCCGGCACTCTACCCAGGGTCATAAAGTGAGACTCTGTCGCTACAAAAAAAAAAAAAAAGAGAGAACGTTATTAACGTTCTCCAATGTTATTTCAGAAGCCCAGATGTAGGAAATCAAGTTACTTGGATTGCACTATACATATACACGTAGAGATATGCACACACACACGTAATAGATTTGACTGAATTGCTTTAATTCTAATATTAAAAGTCACCCATAAAGTCACCATACAAAGGGAAAATGGAAAATTGTAGCTTCATGTAGCTTTATTTACAAAATATTCATTAAAAAAATTTTACAAAATATTCTCTACGTGTTGGTCACCTCTTTGTAGAAGTTTATGGGCAACTTTATGGGTGACTTTTGGGATACCTTGTAGTTCTGCTACATTTTTCTTCAAAGCACTTACTTTCACTAGCACTAGCAATACTTTATTTGTTTCCTTATTTGTCATGGCACTGCTTCGTAGAATATAAGCTCCGTGGCTGCCTGGAGTTAGCTTTGTTTTTTGCTCTATCCTGAGGATACCTAGATCAGTGCCTTTCAAATAGGAGTAGGTTAATGAATGTTTATTTAATAAAAGATGAATAAATGAATGAATGAGAAATAGTAACCCTGTTACTCTTGCTATGGGAACCCTTAAGAACCCATACATTTCACATGAATGCATAAGAAAATTTTAACTAAAGAAATGAAAATTTGGGTGGCACCTGTGGCTCAAAGGAGTAGGGCACCGGCCAAATATGCCGGAGGTGGTAGGTTCAAACCCAGCCCCAGCCAAAAACTGCAAAAAAAAAAAAAGAAAATTTTTCTTCAAAAAATTTACTCTTCCACTTTTGTTCCTTTCATCATACTCCTTTAATCTAGTAAGAATGAGGCACACAAAGATTCTCAAACATCTTTTGCTTTTTTGAAATCATCTTGCTCTGTCTCCTCGGGTACAGTCCTGTAGTGTCATCACAACTCATAGCTTAGTCTCTCGGGCTCAAACAATCCTCTTGCCTCAGCCTCCTGAGTAGGAGATTTAGGTAGACAACAGCAGCCTCTGGCACAGGGGGAATTGGTAGATAGTAAGTACAGGTGCCTGCCATGATGCCTGGCTACTTTTTCTATTTTTAGTAGGAACAGGGTCTCACTCTTGCTCAGGCTGGTCTTGAACTCTTGAGCTTAAGAAATCCATCTGCCATGTGCTAGGATTATAGGCGTAATAATTAATCGTAAGCTTACGCCTATAATCCCAGCCTCAAATATCTGTCTTAAAAAATTTCTTCCTTGACCTCCACATTTCCCTTCAACCACCACCTAATTCTCTGATTACTGTCGTGGTAATTCTTGAAAGTGTAGCATAGAGGGGCCATCTCCACTGCCTCTTTGCCCAACTCTCAGATAACTTTGCTCTTATCAGAGTTATCCAGCTAACATTGCTTCCTTACTAGTGGTGACTTCTCCATCCTCATATTAGCCTACCTCTTTTTTTTTTCTTTCTTTTCTTTTCTTTCTTTTTTTTTTTTTGAGGCAGAGCCTCAAGCTGTCACCCTGGATAGAGTGCTATGGCATCACAGGTCACAGCAACCTCCAATTCCTGGGCTCAAACGAGTCTCTTGCCTCCGCCTCCCAAGTAGCTGGGACTACAGGCGCCCATCACAACACCCAGCCATTTTTTGGTTGCAGCCGTCATTGTTGTTTGGCGGGCCTGGGCTGGATTCAAACCCGCCAATTCAGGTGTACGTGGCTGGCGCCTTAGCCCGTTGAGCCACAGGCGCCGAGCCTCTTTTCTTTTCTTTTTTTTTTTTTATTAGAGGCAGAGTCTCACTTTGTCGCCCTCAGTAGAGTGTCATGGCATCACAGCTCTCAGCAACCTCCAACTCCTGGGCTTAGGTGATTATCTTGCCACTGCCTCCCAAGTAGCTGGGACTACAGGCGCCTGCCACAACATGCAGCTATTTTTTGTTGCAGTTTGGCTGGGGCTTGGTTTC
The DNA here is from genome assembly GCA_963573935.1 of Arctocebus calabarensis. Classification (NCBI taxonomy): domain Eukaryota; kingdom Metazoa; phylum Chordata; class Mammalia; order Primates; family Lorisidae; genus Arctocebus; species Arctocebus calabarensis. Next base: position 16,185 of record CAUYON010084203.1, on the reverse strand, counting down.
AACCCGCCAACCTCGGTATATGGGGCTGGTACCCTACTCACTGAGCCACAGGCACCACCTTAGCCTACCTCTTGTCAATGTCCTACACACTTGACCATTTGCTTCTACTCGAAGAATTTTCTTCTCTTTGTGTCTGGAATAAAATAGCATATTTGTTTTCTAGGACTGCCTTAACAAAATACTATAGACTGGGTGGCTGAAAATACAGAAATGTGTATTCCGGAGGCTAGAAGTCCAAGATCAAGGTGTTGGCAGGTCTGGCTTCTCCTGAGGGCTCCCTCCTTGGTCTGCAGATGGCTGCCTTCTCACCATGTCCTACAAGTCCTCTGGGGCATGCCCCTGCATCTCTTCCTTTTTTTTACAAGGACAGGATGCCAGTCAGATTGGATGAGGGCCCACCCTAACAGTCTCATTTTAACTTAATCACTACCGTAAAGGCTCCACCTCCAAATACAGCCACATTCTGAGTCACAAGGGGTTAGGGATTCAGCATGTGAATTCCGGAGGGATGCAATCCAACCCATAACTACTAACTTCTCCTTTACCTCATTGCCTATTCTTTTCCAATTTCCTTTGTTTTTCCCCTTGCTCTGTGGTGCCTTTACTGTTAGAGTGCTTGAGGTTCCTTCTTTTTATCTACTTTACTCTTACTCTTCTCTGAGACTCCTGTGGCTTCCAGTATTATCTGTGTGCCAATGACACCTATATATATATATTTCTAGCTCTGCCCTCTAAGACTCCTAAGACACATCCACATTTTCATCTGGATGTCTAACAGACAGCATATATTAACATAAGCAAAACAGACTCTTCATCCTCCAAACCTGCTCCCCCCTCTGTCTTCTCCATTTCAGTAAACAGCACAAAGGTCTACTCAGCAAACTCAAGCCCAACTCAATGTAAAGGGTACAATGAAACTTAAACTTAAACAGAGGCCACCAACCAGCTTCTAACTAGAGAGTGTGTTGATGAGAAATTTCCAGATCACCTCTAACAAGGGACTTTCCAATTTAACCAATCAGATATATCTTCTTTGTCTTGCTTCCAAAAACACCTTACAAAAGTTTCGCTCCTGAACCTACCCTAGTGGAGCACCAAACAGCATACAATGATGATACCTGATTCATGAATCACTATTAGCTGACATAAACTCTAACACATGTTAATATGGTGCCCATGTTTATTTCTTAACACCAACCCAAATTACTTTTTCCCCAAACTTAGCTATGAGTGGCTTTTTCTTGTCACTTAGGTGTCAAACATCACTCTCATTTAATGTCATCATGATGTTACCTGATATTTTATTATCATTCTTTACCCATGAAAAGTAAGTTGCATGAGAGTATAGATTTTTTGCTTTGTTCACGGTGTATTCTTAGAGTAATGCTAACTTGTGAGAGGGGCTGACAAATATGTGTTAAATGAATAAAATTCATAGTACAGTGAAGAGGCACTGAAATCAGACTTGGATCAGAACTCTTAACTCTGAGGCTCCCTAACTCGCCAGCTGCTTTATCTAAAATACAGTTTCCTCTGACTGTGACAGAGAGGCCAGTAATGCCTAGTTCCTAGAGTAGTTTGATAGTTAAATTAAATAATGCATATTAGGCACTTAACACACTACCAGAGTGGCCAACCTGTGGCCCACAGGTAGCACACAGATTTAATGAGGACTCTTTTTGCTTATCTGTGGTTTGGGATATCATGAAAAGCATGCACAGACCTTTTTCTGGCTAATCAGCTTTCGTTAATGTTTGTGTTATTTATCTATTTTAAATTTTAAATTAATATGGGGGTACAGGGTAGCACCTGTGGCTCAGTGAGTAGGGTGCCAGCCCCATATACTGAGAGTGGTGGGTTTGAACCTGGCCCTCGCCAAACTGCGACAAAAAATAGCCGGGCGTTGTGGCGGGCACCTGTAGTCCTAGCTACTTGGGAGGCTGAGGCAAGAGAATCGCCTAAGCCCTAGAGCGGGAGGTTGCTATAAGCTGTGATGCCATGGCACTCTACTGAATGTGACAAAGTGAGACTCTGTCTCAAACAAAAAATAAAATAAACAAATCTCTTACTTCACATTTTATATTTGACCACCACGCAACCAAAAATCTCCAGTGTTAGGTGCTTTAGGCAAAGGATGAAAATTCCCCACGAGTTTACCAGGCTCCTGGTGGCATGTGAACTGGGTTCCTTGCCAAGGCCATGCACGGGGGAGACATGGTTTTTAGTGGCTCTTCCCTGCTTTACCAAGTCCCCACCTCCAGCTTTAACCAGCAAGGTGCCCTTTTCTGAGCAAGCCCAGCCCCGAGTCTCTGGGTTCTCAGGTAGCTGCAGCGTAGCTCAGGGGCACATGGTGACGGGACCTCCTCACCCTCAGTGTCTTCACTTATAGGGAGGGAGCTCTGAAATCTCTGGCCGACTAGCTGCATCAGAGAGACCACAAGTTCTGGTCCTCCTCACAGAAGAAACCTGAAGGGCTGGTGGCTTCTTGCTCTGAATTCTAACCCCACCCCAGGGGACTCCCTCTGGTGTCCTGGTAAACAAGTTTCTAATTAACAATATTCCACAGGAATACTCTCCCACGAGTCTGAGTCACAGTGAAAACAAAAACTCACACCTTTTTTTTTCTGAGGACCATCCCACACACCCTCCGCCTTCAACCAGCTGTGAAAACGCCCTCATGAAACCTCCACAGAGCCAAGGCCAAAAGGGCTGGGGTGGGACGCGGAGGCCAGTAGCTGGCTCTCAGCAGGACCAACAGCAGAGCCGGCAGACAGAAAGCTGCCCTGAGAGAAGGCAGTTCCTACTTGGTCCAGCAGTTGCTAGACATTCTCATTTCAGTTACCCAATTATGCATCACAATGAAACTGAACCCAGGATGCAGAACATTGAAAAGAAATGGCAATGGTATTTTTAAAAGATGGAACTGTAAGTATAAGTTCAAAAGCTAAGTCTCCCTCCCAGTCAAACAGTTCTCTTCCCCAGTAGCAACCACAATCCTCGATTTCTAATGCTTCGTTTGAGAGAGAGTTAACACACATAACGAGCATGTACATACATAAACACATGTATGTGAGTGTCGAAAACACACCTGTTCTATACCTTGTTTTTGTGGTAATATATTTCTTTTGAAAAGTTTCAAGCAGAGAAAACTTGAATGAACACCTAAATATACTCATTAGTATTTTGCTACCTTCTCTCTCAATACATATCTGCTTTTCCCCTGAGCTATTGAAAAGTATATCGCAAACATGACACTTAACCTCAGAATACACCAGCATGTAGTCTTTAAGAATAAAGACTTCTGGGCAGCATCTGTGGGTCAGAGAGTAGGGTGCTGTTCCCATAAAGTGAGGGTGGTGAGTTCAAACCCAGCCCCAGCCAACCTGCAACAACAAAAACAGCTAGGCGTTGTGACCGGTGCCTGTAGTCCCAGCTACTTGGGAGGCTGAGGCAAGAGAATTGCCTGAGGCCAAGAGAGGCCGGTTGCTGTGAGCTGTGACGCCACAGCACTCTACTGAGGGTGACAAAGTTAGACTCCATCTCTAAAAAAAAAAAAAAGAATAAAGACTTCTCCTATACAACCATAACATTATCATGCCTGTGAAAAATAACATCAATTAATAATATCATTTAATATCATATTAGATGATACCCTCTAACAAGGAGTCATATTCAAAGTTCTCCAACGATGGCAAGGTGGCTCACTCTGGGAGGCCGGGGTGCGTGGCTAGCCTGAGCTCAGGAGTTCAAGACCAGCCTGAACAAAAGTGAGACCCCATCCGTACCAAAAATAGAAAAAACTAGCCCTGCATTGTGGCGGGCGCCCGTAGTGCCATCTACTTGGGAGGGTGAGGCAAGGGGATTGCCTGAGCCCAGGAGTTTGAGGTTGCTGTGAGCTATGACGATGTCACTCTACCCAGGTTGAGAGAGTAAGATGCTGTCTCAAAAAAAAATTAATCCTAGTGGGGGTGGTGGGTGGATTGGAGAAATGAGAAGGTAGAGGCAGATGGCCAGTTACATCACGTGAAAGACGTTCCATCAGTTGCAAAGGCAGCTGATCAGTGTCACACAGGTGCCATCCCCTCCTCCCAGAGCAGCCCCACACAGGGTGCCCACTGCCAACTTCCAAAACTATCATCCCTGATAACCAAAATTGTATCCCTTGATTCTGCTGGGAGAACTGTTTTAGAGTTCTAACTGGAGCATACTGGAATCAAGTTTTTGGAAATTCTGCTTAGAGCTCACAACCTCAATTCTAGGGAATTATATAAAGGAGGAAAATATTGGATCGAGAGTCAGGAGACTCTGGGATTTATTAGAACTCAACTTCTTCATTCTTTGAGACAAAGTCTCACTATGTTGCCCTGGGTAGAGTGCCATGGCATCGCAGCTCACAGCAACCTCAAACTCTTAGGCTTAAGAGCAAAGTCTCTTTTGTTTGCACTTTTTGGCGGGGGCCAAGTTTGAACCCGCCACCTCTGGTAAACAGGGCCGGCACCCTACCTCTTGAGCTATAGGCACCACCCTACTTTTTCATTCTTAAAATGCAAGGTCAGGGCCGGACACAGTGGCTCACGCGTGTAATCCTAGCACTCTGGGAGGCCAACATGGGCGAATCCCTTAGGCTCAGGAATTCGAGACCAGCCTGAGCAAGAGTGAGACCCATCTTTACTAAAAATAGAAAAACTAGCTGGGCACCTGGAGTCCCTGCTACTTGGGAAGCTGAGGCAAGAGGATCTCTTGAGCCTGGGAGTTTGAGGTTGCTGTGAGCTGTGACCCCACAGCACTGTACCCAGTGTGACAGAGAGAGACTGTGTCTCAAAAAAAGAAAAATTAAAATGGAAGCTCAATGACTTGAGGTGCAAAGAAATATTAAATCTCCAATGAAGGTTCACACCTACTTAACGAGACAGGCCCAATCTTTTCAGGCACTGACAAGCAGAGCCAAGATCATGGCTTTAATACTTCATTCCAATTTGCATGCAGCATTTATATCAACAAAGGACTCTGTATTATTAACAATATTACAATCTGGGCTCTTATAAACTATTACTCTCATTATAGTAGTGAATGTATACAACAGATGGCAATATTGGCAGAGACTTATGGGAAAACGAAACCAGCCTTATGTACGAAAGTTGTCCTTTGAGGATATTTAAAAGGAAAATTAAGCACTGATCTGTTTTGTATCTCGAGGAAATAAATAAGAGCTGTCTGACCTGCATTAAGACAAAGTAAGAACATCCAAGTACGATGGGGTAAAGACTATGGGAAAATCAGGGGGCAGAATAAAATACTCAGAACTCGAAATAATTATAAACACAAGAAATATACAATAAAGGTTTCATCAGAAATGGCATTAGGAAAAGTCCTAAGGATGTTTATTTTATTTTAGACCCGAGCATTAACAACTTTATTTTTCTTTTCCAGCTTCAGAAGGTATGATAATGCATGCCACAGAATCAGTCCAAAAAAGCCCTGGTGATTCTTTACTCATACTGGGTATAAGATCCAGTGGGACAACATTTGGGACCTCCTACAGTGGAGGGGTTATTGCAGTCAGGGTTGGTGAAAAGTCATGCAGGCATTCTCTAGTATAAAAGGCCCCAGCTGCCATTCTCTTTGGTAGCCCCTGATGCCTTTTTAGATGCGCTGGTCTGTTGAGGACACAAAGGCTTGGCCTCAGCAGCCCCCCGGTCAGCACCATACTCTGCCAGCTCTGCCTTACAGCCTGTGCTACGGTAGGAGGGTTGTGGTTGCTTTACGATGGGGGAGTGAAAGGGAAGGGAGGGGGATAGCATTCCCTTATCCTTGGGAAACTTGCAGGGTCACTTCCCTCTATGAGTTTATGCAAGCAACGTCCCCCTCCCACCACTCCTTACAGGTCATAGAACCCATTCAGGGATTAGGAAGTGACCCAAAAGCACCGGTGTGAGGAAGGGCTGTGCAGTGGTGGAGAGAATGCTGCATCCTGTTTAACTTGGCCTTGCCAATGCCAAACCCTTTCTCTGTGATTTTTTTTTTTAAGTTAAAGAGCGATAACATCTTTCCTCCAATCGCCTTTCCTCTCTTGAAAGGGCTGTGCTCCACTCTTATGAATCCACTCCCACTGCTGCACTTCGGGGCTCCTGCATTAACCTCTGGAGGCAGGAGGAGGCCTGAGTCTTATACCCTGGGGCCACCCTATGGAGAGCCAGGAGGTGAAGTGTGAAATGACACTCACAACATGGTGTGAGTCCTCTGCGTGGGAACTCAGTGAACTCACACTGCATGTGTTTTCATGTTGCTTTTGGCCACTCAGTTAAGAGAAAATAAAGGCAGAATGTGGTAAGTTAAATAAAACTGGATAAAGCATGCTGGTGGCTGGAGCTAAGGAGCAGTTCTCTGGAACCACGTTTATGAAAGCAGCAGGGCACGAACTTGGTATCTAGGGCTGTTAGACTGAAGGCCACTGGCCATGATGATTAAAGCTTCAGGCAGTTTAGAGAGTTAGAAACAGGAAATCTCCAGTATGGCTGTAGGTGGATCATTAAGCCTCATCTCCTAAAAATGGTACCTTTCTCCAGTCTTCGGGACATTGCCTGTGGCTCTTCTGGTAGCAGAACTAAGTACTGAGCAGCTTGGTCTGGGCACCTTCTCTGTCTGAGTTGCTGGCATCACCAGAGGACGGTATGGGGGTGTGTACCCCCATCTCCTTGTATGAGGCAGACGAGTGTGTCTAAGGGCTTCAGGGCCCTCTCCTTAGCACGACATGCTTTATTCTCCGGCTCCAGTAAATTCTTCACCTACAGCAGTAAACCTCAGCCTCCATCCCCTGTGCAAGGCTCCCGACTATGCCCTGCTCTATCCATCCAACCTTTCCCAATCCCTTTCACCCTGGGCATTCCTACCTTCCAGCCTTCGTTTACCCCACACTCCTTAATTCTGTTCACACTACAAGATCTGTGACGATTCCTGCTTCCTTTCCCAGGCAGTCTAACCCATGCCATCTTACCAGAACACACCTGAGCCCGGGCTGCCTGCTTCGATCCGTGAGCACAGCAGCGCACTCAGACCCTCAGGTTTGGATGAGGCCTTACAGAGCACGTGTCCCAAACCTCTCCTCAAATCCCTCTTCAACATCAACTGCACTCACAGCTGCTGAGGCCCTGTGGCTGGTGTACGCTGGAGCACACCACGTCTGTGCTCAGCCAGGGGGCTGCCTATCTCTCCACTCAACAGTCGAAAGGGCCAGAAAAGGTATTTGTCAAATGGAACCAAAGGCTCTCCCCTGTAACTGCTTCCTTGTCCCAGCTCTGCCTTCTAGACACAGACAGAACAGCCCTTGCTGTGTCTGGGGATGGACACACGTGCTTCCCACTGGCAATGCTGAAAAAGACAGTGTTGAAAACTAAACTCTCGTGGCACGATCACCTTCCCCTGTAGCTGCCGACTGTCCTTTGTACCCTACTTCCTGTAGAATAAATGCTTGTATGTAACTGTCAAACTACAGCAAATTCTACCCCATATCAAAGAATGTTGTATTTTCACAGTAATAATGGAATCTATCCCAATTCTTTCTTGCTAGGTTCATTTTCCCTCTCGCTGTCTCATTGGCCCTCAGAACTCTAGGAACACCATGCAGCTTGCGAAGTCCCCGGAGTAAACATTGTGTCAATGACATGTCCTTTAAATCCGATTGGAAGAGTCCATCCTCTCTCTGGCTATGGAGTTAGTTTGTTGAAAGCCCACTGTATTAAAGCAGATAACATCTGTGAGTCCTCTGATTTCCCGTTGGCTCCAATGTCAATATAATAATAGCATCTTATGGATATTTTTACTGTAGGATAAACAGATTAAGTTCTACTTCTATATACAAAGATTCGAGTATGGCCGTACAAGCCAAAATGGGGGCTTCTGTGTACGTCCCCTAAGTAACCTAATCTCATTACTCGACAGTGACAGTTGTGCATGCTCAACATCCGTGTGCTGGAAGGGGAGTGCAGGGGTGCTACTTCTCACCCCCAAGAAAACCCAAACGTACTCAGGAGAAAGAAATCCTACTTTGAATGAAAAAAGAACACAGGACAAATAAAAAGAAGAAAGCAAACTGGATCTGTACAGGTTGGGAGCTCAGTGGAAATCTGATGATTCCAAGGCCATACTATTGTTCTTCTTAGAAAACACTACACTGGCTCAGTGCCTGTGGCTCAGCGGGCTAAGGCGCCAGCTACGTACACCTGACCTGCGGGTTCGAATCCAGCCCGGGCCCGCCAAACAACAATGACGGCTGCAACCAAAAAATGGCCGGGCGTTTTGGCAGGTGCCTCTGGTCCTAGCTACTTGGGAGGCAGAGGAAGGAGACTCGCTTGAGCCCAGAAGTTGGAGGTTGCTGTGAGCTGTGATGCTACGGCACTCTATCCAGGGTGACAGTTTGAGGCTCTGTCTCAAAAAAAAGAAAAAACAAAACACTATGCTGTGAAGTTAGGGCCCCTGGTGCCTCTTTCTCTTCCATCCTTTGAAATGGAGGCCTAACCGGGAAGGATGAGGATGTTCCTTCCCCACAACTTGGTTTCGGGAGGCAGGGGTATGGTGAGAGCTACTTGGGAGGCGGAGGCAAGAGACTCGCTTGAGCCCAGGAACTGGAGATTGCTGTGAGCTGTGATGCCACAGCACTCTATCCAGGGTGACAGTTTGAGGGTCTAAAAAAAAAAAAAAATTGGTGAGATGGGGCGGCACCTGTGACTCAAAGGATTAAGGCACCAGCCCCATATGCCAAAGGTAGCGGGTTCAAACCCAACCCCAGCCAAAAACTGCACAAACTGCAAATAAATAAATAAATAAATAAATTGGTGAGATGTGCATGTTAGATTTATGCACCTAATTGCATGTGAGTGACATAAGCCTCAATAAAAGGTTTTGAAAATAATAAAAAGTACTAGCTTATTAACCTGACACTCACTGGCTCTTCACTGGCTTTTATAGTGCTGGCTGGAAAGGGTCAGCTCTGTGTTACTCACATGTTTTTAAGCTACACAAGGATGCCATTAACTTGGGAAGGCTGATCCGTTATACCACCAACCTACTCTAGTCCTTCAACAAATAATTCTAGCTCTTGGCCTGGTGCAAGGCCAGACTACCTTCAATAGTCAGAGGAGCAGGGTGGGCCTACAAGAAAGGAAATATGACAGCCCCAGACAGAACTTTCCACACCGTAGAAGGCGGCCCGCTGGGGCACAGCCACCCCCTGAAAAGGATCAGGTCTGTGGTAACAAGTACCTTTTTCTTTGTAGGGCAAAGGACCAAGGAGAAGGAGGTGAGTCCGAGGAGGGAACGAGCGAGCCTGCGGAGTCTTGAAAGAGCTCGAGGCCCAAACACCAGGGGACTCTGAGCACTGCTGTGTTTCCACAGCTGCTGTCGGCGCCCGGCCAGGGCTTGGGGTGGGCCGTCCCCCTTCTCACATGGCACTGTATACTCCTCTCATGGATGTTCCAGTTCAAAGGCAAGCAGAGAAGACAGAGAGCAGTGACAGAGAGGGGACGAGGGGTTTGAGGATGGCTCGCGTGCTCTCACACACAGGATGGAGGGCTCTTGGAGCCCATCTCAGGCAGCTGTTTCATTACAGTCCTTTGATTATCACAAAAGCGTGGGGACAAGGTATTGGCACTGACTCACCCCTGCTAGCTGCCCAGGGCAGTGCTGTATTCTCACACATGTCCCCACATCAGGTTCTGCCCGCTCTGCAAGGCGGGCACCTCACTCCCACTTTACAGATAAAGACACTGCAGTCCCCAAAGATCAAATGATTGCCCAGTCACAGCCCTGCTCGAAGGCAGAGGCAGGAACCAGAGCCTGAAGCTCAGGGCATTTTCCACTTCGCAAAGCCTCAAGATAGGATGTGAAGCCCCGTGCTCCAAGATCAACAAAGCTTTCATCATTTTTTGGCACTGGGGTACTGACATTAAGTCGAAGGCCCAACTCAGGAACGGGTTAGACGACTCATTAGTGGAGATTCTGTTCCTGTGTTGCAAAGGATAATCATTTGTTAACTGAAACAAGACCTTATGTAATATTCTGAGATATCTGAAAAACACTGGCCGGAGCACCTGCTGTGTAAAACGCAAGAAATGCTAAATTCTAGGTCCTCGTGGTGAGTCTCTTACGTGTACATTTTGCTAGTGGACATGTGAGGAATTTAAACTTGTAGAAATATATAGCTAACACTGACTAAATAAAAGTGCAAGAAATCGAATTTTTTAAATAGTGGTCAAATGTGCCTAACAAACTATCATTTTAACAATTTTCAAGCGTGCTGTTCAGTGGCACTGAGTTCACGCACACCGCGGTGTGACCACCACCACTGTCCATCTCAGAACTTCTTTATTCCCGAAGTGAAACTCCATGCCCGTCAAATACTAACTCCCAGACGTGTTCTCCAGAATAGTTGCTTACAAAATACTCTGTACAAAGCACATGCTTAAGAAATCCTTGGTAAAGAAAGCAAATTTATAGTCATTCAAGAAGACCAACATTATATGAATAAGACAGATTAAACTAAAGACTAATACATCTGTTGCCGAGAAGAATTAAGAGTAATTTATGACTTGTTTACACTCTTGGCATCAACACTGATCATCTGTTGTGACCAAGACCTCTTGCTCTCGTCAGATGTATTAGCAGGTGGTGGTTAAATCGAATGCTGGGAGTGGGAAAGAGGAGAGGCCCGGCCAGCCGGGGCTACTTGTTGAGCTGTCCACCCAGTGGACAGTCCTCGGCACTCTCCCAGGAAAGTCTTCCTTGACAGATTTGTGTAACTTGGCATTGACCTTGTAATGGAAATTCACCAAGGAGCCTAAATTGTGAGTCCTGGTGAGGAAAGCTTTAAACTGTCTTCCACATACATTTCCAGCCTTAGAGACCCTGGGGGCAAAGGACTCCCTAGTACCCTTTAGGCAAAGTGGGAAAGCATGAATTATAAGGCTTTTTATTGATTCCAGGGCAGTGCAAAAACCTGGAAAACCCAAACAAATGGCTCCTTCCCTTCTGTGTTTTGTAATTTGGTAAGGGAACACAGCCCTAAGTGGAGATGGCAAGATGTAGGCAATTTGTTAGAGAGAGGTTAGCTGGGTTTTTATTAAATTAAATTAATTAATTAATTTATTCTGAGACAGAGTCTCACTCTGTCACCCTAGGTAGAGTGTTATGGCATCCTTGCTCTCAGCAACCTCAAACTCTTGGGCTCAAGCACTTCCCTTACCTCAGCCTCCTGATTAGCTGGGACTACAGGCACCCTCCACCATGCCTGACTAGTTTTGCTATTTTTAGTAGACAGGGGGTCTCATTCTTGTTCAGATTGGTCTCAAATTCCTGAGCTCAAGCTCTCCATCTGCCTTGGCCTCCCAGAGAGTTAGGATTGCAGGCGAAAGCCACCATGCACGGCCCTGTTAGGTGGATTTTTTTTTTTTTTTTTGAGACAGAGCCTCAAGCTGTCTCAAAAGAGTGCTGTGGCATCACAGCTCATAGCAACCTCCAATTCCTAGACTCAGGTGAGTCTCCTGCCTCCACCTCCCAAGTAGCTGGGACTATAGGCGCCCGCCACAACACCTGGCCATTTTTTGCTTGCAGCCGTCAATGTTTGGCTGGCTCAGGCTGGATTCGAACCCGCCAGCTCAGGTGTACGTAGCTGGCGCCTTAGCTCGTTGAGCCACAGGCACCGAGCCTGTTAGGTGGTTTTTAAAAACTTACCTAGGGACTGTGCATGCATACACAGCAGTGACTAAAGGAGTTACTGGGCTGGTTTCCCTTGACCTTTGTTCTAAAGCTCCTCTGTTGGGGATAAGGCTGCTATCTTTGTTTTGTTTTTTTACTTATTTGACAGTTACCAAGAGCTCTTCCTTTCCTTTTTCAGAGAACAGGCTGTACTCTGGGCTTCCTATTTGAAACTCAAGACTGGAAAGGTGTTTCTGAGCTGGCACACTTGGGCTAGTTTAGCGATGCTCTGCTCTGGGAGAGGAGATCAATAAATATCTAAGCTTTGGAAGTCACTTTGTGATGTTTGGATTTGGGGCTGGCACCAGACTCCGGGTTTTAAGCATTCTGCTGTCAGATGGTATGCAGCCTTTCCAAGGAAAACTCTATAAAGTGAAAATACTTTATTGCCGTGGCTTTTGACTTGAGATTCACACAAACATGGTAATCTCTTGCAACATTTAATTTAATTTAAACTCAACTCATCTAAAGAAAAAATTAGTTCTGAACTTGCCCATTTCACTTTTTGAAAAGCACCAGGCTTCTCTGTGTAGTCAATGTTTTATTTGCTATGTGCCAAACTGTTATTTCACATATGTGGAAAGAAAATTGGCTTCAAGTCCATATGAACTAAACTACTGGCAAAGGCGATGTTGGAGCTTGCCACCGAGAAGATTAGATTCCCAAGAAACTCTTCAAGCAGTGGACAGTACTCACAAGCTAAAAGTGTGTGTGTGTATAAGTATACATGCAAATATTCAAAGCAGCTTATTTCTCCTTGTTTGTGCAGGTAGCACTTTGTTAGTCAATTAAGTATCAATTCAAGCTGGATAGAGCTTAATTTCTTGGTTGTACACATAAATACTTGTCAAATAATAAATGGGCATCACTAAGAGAAACAGGAAATTGAGAATTACTTCATTTTTATTCGAGTTCGAGCTTGCACATTTCAATTGTCTTCCTTATTTGCTTTGGTAAGTGGGATGATTCATAACCTCCTCCTAAGGAAGAACGATTAGATCATGTTGCGGTAGAGGGGGGCATTTTTCTTTTAAATTTTCAATCACTTTACTTTGAAGGCTGCTATTTAAATGTGCTCTTTTGCAGAATGTTTTGCCTTTGCACTCAGAGATTCTAATATGGAACCACACTAAGAGAGAAACAGAAGAGAATTTGATTATCCAGAACTGCTCTAAGTGGTTTTATATTCTGAGGTAGGGAAGGTTGCAAACGGTGCTCCTTGAACTCCAGATTCAGGGCCCTGGCAATGGCAACGCGGTGTGGTAGACACACCGCTGTAGCAGTCATCTTTAATTTGTGTCTGTCCCATCTTAGGGTCTCAAGGCCCCTGCCCTTAGACCACACAATTCCAGGGGTTTGGGACTCAAAAGTGACTGCAGGTAAGATCTGAAACTCAGATGGACACTTTTATACCTCAGTCTTACCAGATGAAATGTTTCTAAAGAGAGATGGATATCCATTTTGGGAAAACATTTAGAGAATTTTTTTTTAAGTTAAGGATACTTTCGGTTTTCATATTCATTTTTAAAAATAATAATTGTGTTTTTCTCAGTCACTGGGGTACCACCAATGTCTCTAATAGGACTATTGATCATAGGACCCTGCCTTCCCTACCCCACAATTATACTGCGCTATTTCCTTGGCAGCAGGAATTAGTCCAGAGATGGGTGTATGAGCCAAGTAAGGCCAATCAGTCTTTCATGAGACTCCTTTATGAACAGTAGAAGGATGTTGCTTTCTACTGAAATTGTTAAGCAAGGAAGACATGAACCTTGAACTATTGATGGCTATGCTTCCTACCACAGGGAGGAAGAAGCTGATGAGTCTACTCAGCATGAAGGCAAATGAAGGCCAGTTCAGCTGGGAGGTGGGCACAGAATGACTCTGGGAGGTACTGAATTCTAGTTCCTAGCCCTGAGCCCCGGTTCCTGCAGCTCTTCTTTTAATCCCAGGAGTAGTTCCAATAACATTCCAGCTACATAAGCCAAGAAATTCCCTCCCTACTCAGGTTGGTTAAAATCTGACACTTAACAACTGCAAGAGTTCTGAGTAATGCAAAGGGCTCATCTTATACCAGCTCGAGAGTCATACTGTTCAATCATCGAAGAGCTAAGTTCTTCAATGATTAACAGCTTTCCAGATGTGTGCTAATGAAAGTCACTTATCTTTCACAGCAACTTTTTGTTAGTGGCATCCTGTATCAACTTATATGTCAAAAAATAAGCCCTGAAATTTATAAATCAGAGGGGGAAAATACTCCCATGCTTATGTTTATTTTTATTTATTTATTTATTTTGAGACAGAGCCTCAAGCTGTCACCTTGGACAGAGTGCCGTGGCATCACAGCTCACAGCAACCTCCAATTCCTGGGCTCAAGCGAGTCTCCTGCCTCGGCCTCCCAAGTAGCTGGGACTACAGGCGCCCGCCACAATGTCTGGCCATTTTTTGGTTGCAGCTGTCATGGATGTTTGGTGGGCCCGGGTTGGATTCGAACCCGCCAGCTCAGGTGTACGTGGCTGGCGCCTTACTTAGCCTGTTGAGCCACAGGCGCCGAGCCACCCTTGCTTATGTTTAAAAAAAAAAAAAAAAATCAGAATTACAAAAATATAGAGGATGCCAAAAAAAATGTATGCACAGGAAAGAAATGTAAGACAGGAAAAAAATGCATTAAAATTGTAATACTCGGCTTGGCGCCTGTAGCACAGTGGTTATGGTACCAGCCACATACACCGAGGGTGGCGGGTTCGAACCCGGCCTGGGCCAGCTGCAAAAAAAAAATAGCTGGGCATTTTGACAGGTTCTTGTAGTTCCAGCTACTTGGGAGGTTAAGGCAAGAGAATTGCTGAAGCCCAAGTATTTGAGGTTGCTGTGAGCTGTGATGCCACGCACTCTACCTAGGGTGGCATAGTGAGACTGTCTCAAAAAAAAAAAAAAATTGTATTACTCAAGTCACATTTGACTTTTGCAGTTACAAAAGACACAAGATACTATACAAGATAACAAATGTTATTGTTATATAATGAGTATCACAATTCTTTAAAAAAAATTCAGATTAATGTGAGGGTATAATTAAGTTACAATGTTGGCATTTCTTCGGTAGAGTCCCTATTATAGTTGTGTCCTACACCCAAGAGGTGGCCATATATCCTTACATCGTGTCCATCAAGTGGGAGCACACCAAACCCCCTTTCCTCCCCCAGTCAAATTGAATTGAGTTTTCTCTTGTGTGGGCATGCATTAGCTGCATTAGTTCATCTACTGGCTTCATATTAACATTGAGTATATTAGAAACTTGCTTTTCCTTTCTTTAGATACCAAGAAGAATGTGTGTCAACTCCATCCCAGTTAATGAGTATTACAATTTTAATACAGTTATTTCCTGTCTTAAAATGAGCATACATATTTTTGGCACCCTCTGTGTACCTCTAACCATTTAGCATTTCTCAGCACATGAAGAAACTTAGTCATTACTGAATGTACTTATTGATTCAGGAGTTTGTCACAAAAATTCTTATCTACTTGCAGGTCTTACTTTATCACCACTGTCCATCTATCTTATGGAACAAAGAGGCCGAGAACCAGATTGGAGAGGAATAAAAGAAAAGCTCCCATTCGCAGAAGAGCTTGTTCTTCCATTCATGTGTTTATGTTCTGCTTCTCCCCCTTCATCCAGCGCTGAAGATCTCAAGGATGCTGGCAGGTACAAACGTGCTCCCTTTTAATTATACCACCAAATTGCTGCAATAACCGATTGCCAGTTAAATAATTATAATCAAGTGCTCATTGTGCATAACAATCATTTAATGACTGCCATCCAGAAACACTGTAATAAAGAGAGCTTTAATGAAGAAAACGGGAAGGGTGCCAAAGTTTTATGGCGGTTTGCTTAAAGGGAAAGAGAGCCGTAATCTGTATTTAAGATTAAAAGAAGTCTTTAATCCAGATGCCCAACATTAAACAAGGGAGTGGAGTCAAGTTTTGATCAAAAGTTACTGCAAGCATAAAAGAAAGTAACATAAATGTTCTTTCAGAAAAAAGCACCAGTAAATTATATTAAGTAAGTGTTTGTAAGCATTTGCTTTGCTTTGGGAAAAAATGAAAAGGAACAAAACATCTGATTTTCATTTTAGACAAGAATACTCAGCTAAAATAAAATAACTGGGAATAGGATTTTTATTTGATTTGTATAACATCATTGAAAATAAAGTGAGATACCATTCCACCTACCTGTGCTAGTAATCACTCTCCTTTTTTTTTTGTTTTTGAGACAGAGCCTCAAGCTGTCACCCTGGATAGAGTGCCGTAGCATCACAGCTCACAGCAACCTCCAATTCCTGGGCTCAAGCGAGTCTCCTGCCTCTGCCTCCCAAGTAGCTGGGACTATAGGCGCCCGCCACAACGCCCGGCCATTTTCTGGTTGTGGTTGCAGCTGTCATT
>CAUYON010084202.1:0-25020 GCA_963573935.1 Arctocebus calabarensis | reverse complement strand
TGTTTGTATGGAGGTATGGAGTATACTGCGAACCTCTCTCATGGGGGAGGGGACTCCCATCCACTTGGTGATGTGCTCTGTACCTTTTTGTTTGTGTCCTCGGGGTCTCAGGTCTCCCCAGCAGGGTTGATGTGTGCTCTTCGACCTTTCCTTTTGGCTCAGATCCAAACCATCAGCTTTCTTGCTGAGTTTCTGTCCTTTAACTCTCCTTCTGGACGGGAACCTCTGCGGAAAGCTGGCTACAGATCGCCATCTTGGCTCCTCCCTCTCTCCTGTCTTTTAAAAAAAATTTTCTTTTAATATAGATGAGGTGTCTCACTCTTACTTGGGCTGGTCTTAAATTCCTGAGCTCAATCAATTCACCCACTGCAGCCTCCCAGAGTGCTGGGATCACAGGTGTGAGCCACCATGCCTGGTTAACAAATCCTGTCTTGAACCAGTCTGGTGAAATCTAATCAGAAATAATTGCTTCTTTCCCATATTCAGGAAGGCTCTTATTGATTATGGTGCAAAACTGCTTTATTCATGGAAATCCATTTTTTTTAACCACCAAAATGGTCCATTTGATCGTAAAATGAAAGAACATGTTATAAAACAGAAATAACAATTTTAAACTACCAGTAAAAGAATTATTTTGTAAAATCAAGCATTTTGGGGGGTGACTTTGGGGGATATTTCTGTAAGGGCTAACTTGATGGATACTTCTTAAAATACACATCCAGTAGAGTCAGCAGAGTTAGGAAGATAATACAGATTCTTTTTCTTCCCACTGGCAAACCTTTGTATTGCAAATGGAGGTATTCTTTTTTGCTTCTGACATCTATATTTTATTCAAAACTGTGATAATCTCTCTTAAAAATGTTGTTGCTGATTTGATGCACATGAACATTGGATACAATTTTCACCTGGGAAATACTAGGGAGCACTGGTATCCTTGGTTACCTCCTGGAGCCAGCCTCCTTTGCTTCCACTCTGGGGTTAGTCTTAAAGATGAGTTTTCCTTTTTCTCTGAAAGGCTTATCTGTAATGGGAAAAGTTATGAATGGTTTGTTGGGCCTCAATAGATACAGATCTACATTATGACCCACCACTTGGGAAGGTGCAGTACCCACCTGACATCAAAGGACTCAGGCAGGGGAAGCAGTAGACAGTACACATCCATGGACTAACTTCTTTAGACTTTTGAGGAGGCAGAAAAAAATGCAAAGTACAGAGTTTAGCTTTCAAAGAGTTAGTGTGAAAGGAAGCTTGAAATGTCAATAAGAGAAATGCTAGTAACATAGAGATTATAGAGGCTCTCTACATTTAAAAAACGTTATTTTTTAAGATTACACAATTTCATCAAAATTGGTGTATGAAATACACAAAACAAAAAACAGTTGAAGAAATGTTTTGTCTCCTGAAGAAGCAATCCATTGATCTGGACTTTATGAAACCAGATGACTCATTTGATTTTCAGCAATTTACTTCCCTCACCCTCACCCCCCAAAAATGTATCCTGGACATTGCATCAACCTCAGTTTCCCTTCTAGAAGAAAGCAAATTTAATTTCTTACCCCCAAACACATATCTTTTCCCCTTTAGACCAAACTTCTTTAACCTATAGGAATAATAATGCCACTTTCTAAAGTGCTCTCAGAAAAGAAAAAGAGTAATTCTAACATTAAAACAAATTCTACCCAGAGGATATTTTTCTCCCTCAAATGCACTCTTTATAAAAATTGATTTCTTCTTTATAATGTTGATAATCAATAAAAACCTTTCCTCAAACTCCCCAAAGTGACTGTGGTAACCCCACCCTTCTATAAATCTAAGGGCTCTCCCAGGGTCTCCAGCCCAAACCACCCCATCCCTTCTACGGTGATATACGAGGGTCATATACAGGGTCTTACCCGACATCCTCTAAATTAAAAGTCATTGGAGCAGGTAGTTTAGGGAACAGATTTATAACAAGTTTCAAATGAAACAAAGGTATTCCTCACAGCTGGGAACCATCTGCAACCAATTTTCTCATACTCAGGGTGTACTGAAGATAAATATTCTCCCCATACCCACCGGCCCCCTCAGCACACACGGAGACTCATATATATGCCACCCACAGGAACCTTAACATTTCCAAAGTGCACAGCTGCTCAGCCTCCCCTTGGCCTTTCTCTTGTAGTTCATATCGATTTCAAATCACTACTGCAATCATTACCCAGGTCCACACGTTGTTGTTTAATCTGAAAACGCTGGGCAGAAAAGTAACTGTCATTTTTAATTGCCGTAAGGTTCACAGCTATGACTGGTTATTCAGTGTGATGATGAGTAATATTAGAATCACTGGATAATTTTCTATAAGAGTGCGGAGAAAATAGGAAGATAGAGCAATACATCCTACTAGGCCAGAGCAGCTCTTGGCTTTCACAGACGTGGGTTTAAGGCTTGCTACTGGCTATGTAACCTTGACCTCCAATTTTCCAACTGTAACCTGGGAATAGAGATAGTGCTTACTTCCTACAATTTGGGGGAAGATTATTTAAATATGATGGTGCATGTAAAATGCTTAGTAAAATCTTCAGAAGGAAGTTAGTACCAACTAAGTTATTCTTTTTCTAAATAATACTTTCAACATTATTTTTATTAACCATGGTGGTGGATACTAACCATGATAATCAAGACTTGTCTAGTGTAGGTGATATGTACTGTATGATCCATCAGCTCATATGCGCTCTATGATCTATTAGCTCACAGCGCTGCATCCTACACTACAGAACACAAACTAGTGTGTGCTCGTCTCAGCATTTATTTCCCAAACTGTCTTCCATAAAACATTAGCCTCACATAATACGTAACTAGGTACAGACATGATCTGTGGATAAACAAGATAGAGAAATACTGGGTAGAATAAAATTCTATCGTCTTCCCTACAGAAACTTCCAGCGTCTTTAGTACGGTGATTCTCATTGTCATTTTCAACAGGATAGTGGCAGTGGTGGTAGAGACCATAGCTTAAATGGTTTCTTAATCTTATTTGACAAAAGGATGCCTTTTGTTCACAAGATACTTATATATGTGGTTTACTGAATGGTCTGAACTTTGTATGGCATAAACATGAAGTGATTAATTTTTTCTAGTTACTGCCTTCATGACAGTAACTAGACACATTTTCTGTCATAATGACACAGTCAGAATCCACAGTTTTCCAGTCATTTTAGTCTGATAGTCCAGTCAAACAGTCCAGTTTCATTTCCATTGTAGTCATAGGCCATTCTCTTCTCCTAGCACCGGCCTTCAAAATTGGGAGGGAGCTTAGTCTCACCCTTCTTTTCTCTCTGCCCTCTTCTGAGTTTTATTTGGGTTGGTATGGGAAAGAAGAATTAATGTTACAAATTTTGTTTTTTAGTTTTATACCAATGGGAATGTGCCATGACATGTTTTAGGAAGAGCGCTGGTTAGCTGTGGAGCCCTGCGGGTGCTTTGGCACTGCAGGCATCCCGAGGCTAGTTCTCTCACGGGGGCTTGTTCGCATTCTCTGGGAGGTGGGTCTTCACTGCATGATGCCCTGATCCTCTCCTGACTTGGCCTCTTCCACCTTTCCTCGGTTCCCACTTACATTGTCCCCCTGTAGTTTCCTGCTTCTGGGGACCTCTCACTAGACAGCTATCATCTTAGGTCAAGCAAAGGGCTTGAACTCAGCAATCTCCCATGGGAGTGTAGGTTGTCCCACCACTGGGCCTCACCACCTAGCCTCATCTGTGCAATTCTCTTCAGCTCCATTCAGATAGCCACGTGCGGAAAACCAGCAGCTCTGTTGTATGAGTAGACATTTAACCACTACCTGCAATTAGATGTAGTTGAAACGGCACTGGTAATTTCTAAGGGAGTCTACTAGTACTTTCTTTACTTGGTATTTGGGGTGAGGAAGCAACCCGTCTTTTCGTGGAGAAGAGAGGGATGAGCTGTGGTCCTATCCACTTCAGGACAAAGACCCTTGAACCTGTGGTTTCTCCTCTTTCCCCACCTCCCTTCCTGCTCCTCACACTTGAAAGATGAGTTTAGGTGTGGGTGATGATTGCAGTTATTGGAAGAAATTCAGATCCCCAGAGATAGAGAGTATCTGGTCTTCAATGGCTAACAATTCCTTTCACTCTTTGGAATATGGATGGTTTCTGGCTTGGGTCTCATTCCGCCCAGTCTGCCCAGTGTCTTGGGATGATTGTTAAGGTCTTGTAGGACACTGGGGTCTATGCGATACCATTCACGGTGAATACTGAAATTGTTTCAGCAAATACTGAATTCTGTTTATGAAGACAGGGACTGTAATTGTTTTGTTAATTTCTGTATTCCTCCATATTTAACAGAGGCCTGGTGAATGTTTGTTGGGTGAACAGATAAACAAAAAAAATAATCAAACCTGGTCACTTAAAAAACTGTGATATTGATCAGAATCACCTGGGGAACTCGTTTTTAATACAGATGCCCAGGCATCAGTGGCAGAGGTTCCTGTTCAGGAGATCTGAGGAGGGGTGGGATGTACTTTGAGAAATAATGACTAGGCCATAGGTAGAGTAACCTTGTATAGTTCTACAACTGCTAGTTAATGGTTCCTTAAATGCACATTTTTAACACCACTTTCATCATCTCTCTTTTGCCTGCATGTGAAGAAATATCTGCTGACATATCCAGGCACAAATACGCCCATGACATGTAGGAGAACATGGAGAAGAAGGGAGGCTGGAGTGGCATCAGAGTCAATGCTTTGGGACTTATGAATATGGAACTTCATGGAGAATGTCATTGGGAAACCCTATAGCCATTTCTGACTTGGACATGTGGGTCAAAGTTCCTCTCTTTATTATGGTTTATAGGTCATTGAACACGATTCCTTCATCTCCAGGGTCCTTGTCTGTGGTGAAACCCAGGAAGGAGCTGGGAATGGGAGCCACGGTGCTTCCGTTTAGCAGGTGGTACTGATTATGAGAACATGTTCTGGGTTTGAATTTCTGAAGTTTCCACCACCATGTATTTCACAAGCACAGGATAAGAACTGTGACCCCCATACTTCCCCAAAGTGGCCATCCTCATTGCAGCTAAAGAAAATATGTTTAAACTATACACTAGGGTATGTGAAGCCTAGTGACTTGATTTCGTTAGGAAAGATTTGAATAGATAAGAATAATATTTTTACCAAAATAAACTCAAATACGTACTATTTGTTCTATTTTGTATTTCTTTAAAAAATTTTTTTATTGAAATAAACAAATGGAAAAACACACTTCACGTATTTGTTCTTAGTCTTGGGTGCATAACTTAAAATTGTTTTAGAAACATAGAATTCTCTAAAATATATTACTTGTTCGTAATGAAGTTTTGTTGTTTTTTTTTTTTGTAATGAAGTTTTAATCATGACCATGGAATAAATGGTAGCCGAGGTTCATTGCCACCCCTCCCCCACCATTAGTGTCCTATCTGGTAAGTCAGGCCATTTCCAAATGCTTTTCTAGAAAGTTAGAGCACATTACTTGGAATTTTACCATCAGATAAAACTGAAGCTTCAGAGAACAATTGACCCAGATATAGTAAAGAAGTCACATTTCGAGTGTTTAAAGTGATAAACTTTTCAAACACAAGTCAGGAAAAACTTACAGGTTTCAAGCTTATGAGTTATTAATATGGCCCTGATGGCCCCTTAGCCATAGAGCTACTCCTTAGAATGAAATCTATGACCATAAGACAGAAATCCAGAGGGACTGATGGTAAAGTTTTCTTGGCGAAAAGTAGAGATTCAAAGCCTCAATTTTAATCTCTCAAAATTGTGAGATTAAAAAACACGTCTTCCTAGTAAGAAATAAATTGACAAAATTTAAATCTTCTATCATGAAATGCAGTAAGTCATTTGTGGTTGGATATTGAACTGGGCCTTCTATTGTTTCCTTCTCTCCCCTCCCTCCTTTCCTTATTTTCTTCCTTCTTTCTTCTCTCTCTCCTCTATCACATCTTTCTTACCTTCCTTTATTTTATTTTTTAATAATCCCTAAATTTCTAATTTCTTTTTGGACATCTTCTTAAACCATTTATAAGAAGAGACAATAGTCTTGAAATCACATTGAATTACTACTGACTCTCTAAATCCTGTAAGGAGGTCCTTTTGGGGGTCTACATAATCTCTGGTACCTCAGGGATATGTGTATATGTCACGGGAGAGAGGGAGTTCGGGAAAGAGACGGAGCCAGGCATTTTCAATCATCATATGTAGTCTACTCAGGGCTGGCTGAGTTATATCCCCAGAGGGCACCCTAAGTTTTACTACTTTCAATGCAGAGCTCTAAATGCTTGTGAAGTGATCATAGAAACTCAACTTTGACCTAGACTCCAAGGACAGCCTTTAGACATCAATAGGAAATTTGTCCAATCTCTCTAATGCTTCAGATCAGGAGTGGGGAACAAAGAGAGGCACAGGAGTCCCTGTAGGATAGGGTATGGCTTCTGGGGACACTTAATTCTGGGTGGAAAACCCCAGAGGGTCAATGGTGTTTATCAAAGCATGGTATTGTTTATTGGCTGTAAGGGTAGCATTTGGCACACATATGTAGCATATTTTGATCTAAACACTTCCCAATGTGTTATAATAAAAATGCTTTTCATTTTCTAAAACTATCTGAGGTGTCTAAGTGTTGTCCACCTCAAAAAAGCCACCTCTCCCTCTGGACATACCATTTGACACTGAGGCTGGGCCTTTTCCTCACTCAATTACCAGTCATCACCTTGGGTTTGAATTCTCCCCAGGATCCCAGCTGGAAAAGCAGCAAGCATTTAGAATACTAACAAAGGCTATTTGAGGTTTTTTCTGATTCCACATAAAACAAAGTATTATTTTTTCAAGATCTTTAAAATATGACAATGGAGCTTTGATAGTAATTACATTAAAATTATATATTGCTTTGAGTAGTATAGACATTTTAACAACGTTGATTCTTCCCAGCCATGAGCATAGTATACTTTTGCATTTGTTAACATTTTCAGCTATTTGTTTTCTTAAAGTTTCATAGTTCTCTTTATAGAGATCTTTCACATCTTTTTAAAGGTAAACTCCCAAATATTTCATCTTCTTTGGCACTACTGTGAAAGGAATAGAGTCTTTGACTGTTTTTTCAGCTTGGCTATTGAATTTGTACATTTTAAATTGTACACTGTTCTAAGTGGTGTGATAGAATCTCATGCTGTCCTGCTCCATCCAGACTGGGCTATGACTCATCCTTTTGTCTGTATATCCAAGCTGTATGGATCACAGTCTGTCAGACATCTCAGTCATTAGATTGGTACTGGAGTGATTGTGTTCAGTTAATCCTTGCTTTACTTAAAAATGGTCCCAAAACACAAGAATACTAATGCTGGCAATTCAGGTATGCCAAAGGAAAGCCATAAAATACTTCCTTTGAGTAAAAAGGTAAAAATTCTCTGCTTAATAAGGAAAATTTTTTTTCTATAATTGTAAAGATCTATAGTATGAGAAGATCATTCAGAGACAGAGACAGTAAACAATCACATTCAATAACTTTCACTTCAGAATACTCTTACAATTGTCCTATTTTTAGTTATTGCTGATCACTGAAATGAGATGTGCCTAATATATACATTCAACTTTGTTATATGTACATATGCATAGGAAAAAGCATAGTCTATATAGGATTCTATATAGCTGCAGTGCTATCTGCAGCTTCAGGCATTCCCCTGAGGGTCTTGGAACATATACTCTTGCTTTCTTGATATTGCTGGATTATACCTTTTACTTTTGATTTATCATAGTCTTTCTCTCCTAATACCTTTCTTGTCTTATTCAATTATGAAAATTATACTCATTTTTTAAGTTCAAAAAATCTTACTTCCAAGAGATTTTCATAATCATTCTTGTAAGAAGGTGTCTCCTTTTCCTGCATTCCTGGAGGATAATGTTTTCCTTGTTTGATACTCATCAGATATTGCTGTAGCTATTTTAAAACATATCTACACAGCCAGATAGCAAACCTCAAAAAAAAGAAACTATTTCTTATTTTCCTTTGTATATCAAACAACATTTCAGCCTATTAGGTACATGGAAAGAATTTTTAATGAATAGTAGAAGTGAATACATTAAAGTAAGATATCCCCATGAGAAATTAAATATTAATTTTTAAGATAATGACAATCATTCTTAAAGCATAAAGATTGAAATTTATTCGTCCATAAGACCATTTAGTGGTTAGTGGTTCCCACATAATCTCAGTAGGGAATATTTGACTTCCAAAACTATTTCCATCCAACTTGCCATAAATTATAAATAGAATTCACAAAAGGGAGTAATTACTCTCTTGATTTATATGGAATGTAATGCTAGTGTGCTCTAGGATTTATCACTTACTAGATCTCAACCTTAGCTTTGTTTTATTATTTTTTTTAAAAAAGCAGATAATACTTGGTTTATTGATTCACTCATTTATTTATTCATTCACATAAAAATATTTATTGAACCTTGAGTATGTGGAAGTCGCTGAACTAGGAACTGGGGAGATGATGGTAAACTCTTTCTTGGTCCATGATACCTTTAAAAAAATAATTAAAATCATCAGGTATTACCATATGAAGGGAAAACAGTATTTGTATTTCAAAGATAGAAAAGAGAGCATGGGCTATTTTGGGAAAATAAATGACATGTTATCCCATTTTATAAGTTCTTTATAAAATTGGACATTCACTATGTATCATGTACCATACTACATGGTGAGTGCAGGATGGATGTTATGGGCTTCATTATTATTCCACAGTTCATTCTCCCCTGCTGAGCAGAGTAGGCAGAGCATATGTCCCACTCCATTGATTGCTTTGACCACTGAAATGTGTAAAGAAGAGATAATAGGACCATTCCTAAATGAGATTTAAGAAGCATCACGAGTTTCTGTTTCTCTTTTGCATTATTGCCATTTGCCATAAAACCATTCCCCCCTTAGTCACTTCTTCTTCAGTCTTGGTTCCAGAATGAGAAATATGTGAAGATCTGAACTCAAGAATCATACTTAGCCAAGCCAGCTGGGTGTGGGGCAAAGCGTTTGTTGACTTAAGTTCATTTTTTTTTAAATGAAGTCATCTTTAATCCCAATGACATAAAAATCTTGAATTAGAAATAGATTTGTTATTCTAAGACTTTGACATTTGTTACTATAACAAAAAATGGAATCATGCAACATTAAATGAGATGTGTCTAGTGAAAAAGAAAGCCATCATTAAACAGGTGGTGATCAGTGTTCTCCATGTTTGGAGCAAATAGAGCATTTCCAGAAGTGTGTGTGCCACTGTGTACCTGCTGGACTTACATGATATGTGGGAATAGGAAGACTTTTTGTGGGTGGATACTTATCTATACATTAATTTATCTTAGTCATTATTTAGTATATCTAGAACAACTTCCATTAGGGAATACATGGACCTTTGGGAAACTATGTTCCAGGATAGTCACATGCTATATTCAAACCCAAAAGCTATTTCTGTTCTTGCCTCATGCATTAGTATTAGTTCTGCACAGTTATCAATTATTTTAATGAAAGACTAAAGGGATCCAGTTCGTTTTTTTTTCTTTTAATGCCAATATTCCTCAGTTTCTTTATGATAAGTAAACTCCATGAGTATAGACCTCCTCTATAGTAACTGTATCTCTCTCAAATTATAGAATCAAGGACTATTTATTTGGTGTCGTCCTTGAGTTGAATTGTTCTAACATCTTTGTTTTGCAAAAGAAGGAAATGAAGTCCATGTAGCAAAATTGCTTTCCTCTGCCTCCTGTTGGAGTCCTGATTTCTGGAGCACAATGCCTATGACACTAAAAAAGCTTTTATCCAAATAACTGTCTTTGGATGAATGTTAAAGACATGTTATATTATGAATATAACAAGTTCATGTGGTGACTTAAGTTAGAGACAAGAAGTACATTTTGGAGGCTGAAAGTTTTTGACTATGAGGCAAAAGGATCATAATGCTAGCTATCAATGTTTCCTACATTTCCCTGCCATCCCAGCCATATTATACATGGTGTTGTTTTACAGTTTATAATTACACAATTATGTGTGTGACTATTCCATTAACATCTATCTTTCCTTCTAGGCTCTAAGAAGGCAGAGACAATGTGTCCCCCTTAAAAATCATAGAGCTTGAGACATAGTAAATACTTAATAGATTTTTTGGTAGAATTAATAAAATATATTTCATTCCCCTAAGAGAAGCAGAATTATCATACTTCCCTATGTGGTATAAAGAATGCCCTATGTAACTGACCTCTTGTTGGCAAATCATCAACAGAATATATCAGTTTTTCATGGAGTCTGAGGAAGATGAATTAAGAGGACTTACCTTCAGCAGATTTTTATTGCCAGTTCTCATGATGAATACAACATTAAAATATAGCATTAATGATAACAATAAAATGTAAATTGACACAAAATTATTGCATTACCATTATTTTACTTAAGAAAAAAAGATGGGTGCACAGTGGCTCATGAAATTAAGATCTAGTCAAGTGGAATTAATAGAATTATTAAAAAATGACTTCAAAATTACTTGAATGACTATTGCTTATGCTATGGTGAACTGGACATGCAACAGTGCCTCTAATTTATTATTTTGGTATTGAGAAAAAAATATCTGTTGTATTAGGATGGGCTTATTGCCCAACTTTTAATGCTGCATCACTGAGGCATGTGAAGTTTAAGGAGTCATAAAGGTCCCAGATACTAATTTTCTGCTCTTTCTGGCACCCCAGGGCTAAAAGGATGAGAAGAAAGAGAAGTCCCATGTATAGCTTAATAAGTGCATTTCAAATCCTAATGTGTGTAACTTACCAGCGTCCAAAAGGTCTTCACTCTACTTTCTCTGCTGTTTGACCTGCTACTTTCTCTAAGATGTTACTGTTGTCTGTTTAAGAATGGTATGGGAGAACCCAAGAACAAAATGAATCCACCAGAAAGCTTTATTATTAAATAAAGGTTATTCATGTATACCTGTGGCTATAAAAACACCATGAATTGCTAGGTTTTCTGAGGAGGTCCTCGAGAGATATTATTCCTCTTTCTCAAATAATCGTTTGTTAGATGATTTGGGAAATAAAACAAAAGAGTAAATATGTGCTACAATATTACCTTTTTTACTGCTGAAGGCCAGGAAGCAGATCATAGCTTTAGGTCCATTCACCAAATGGGCTTGTGACCTGACTCCCAGAATTAGGAAGATTTCATTCATTTACGGAAAACATTGGAGTGGGGGAAAGTCTGCGGTTGGCTGCAGCACTACTTCTAGAATACAAGGCAAAAGGGGGCTTGCCTTGTATTAATTTAGTATTAGAATGTTTAGTTGTTCTTCCCACATTTTCAATCATTCCATCTTCTCAGGGAGAAAGTGAGTTAAAAAAAAAAAAAAAAGAAGATGCAGAAGTATGCTAACTGAGCTCTGGAAGGACAAAGAAAATTCAAAGTGGAAGGAAGTTTGCTCCAATCACATTTGATGAAAATAGTTTCAGTGGCAAGATATCCACCCCCAAAGCAGGGACAAGAGTGAATTTCACATTATCTCCTTTCAAGCTTAGAATGATTTCTATTGAAAGTAAAAGGTTAAGAACGATTTCTGGCAAGATATTTATTTGGATATGGTGAATAAGGCTAGAAGTCTTTCCATGATATAAAAGACCATTGAATAATTGAAGGTCCTTAAAAAGGCAACTTAATGTGCATTTAAAAAGTAAAATTAAAATAGGTTCATCATATTTTTTACGATTAGTGCTTTATCATAAAAGAAATACATAGTTAGTTATTGTTTTAAAAATTTAGAAAGTAGAAAACAGATAAAGGGAATATATCTTTCTTTTTTTCTTTTTGAGACAGAGCCTCAAGGTGCCCTGGATAGAGTGCTGTGGCATCACAGCTCACAGCAACATCCAATTCCTGGGCTCAAGCGAGTCTCCTGCCTCTGCCTCCCAAGTAGCTGGGACTACAGGCGCCCACCACAACGCCCGACCATATCTTTCTTATTTATATACCTCAATAACAATTTCCCTCCACATGTTCATGTGTTTCTCTATATTTTCAGAATAGGTTGTGCAGACTATGCAGTTTCAGGATAGATCGTGCAGACTATGTCTCTGTATATTTTCACATTAGATTCTGTTTCACATTAGACTCTTCTTATCCATGTTGGTCTTGATATGGAATTAACTAAGACGGTGTAATGCAGAGACCTTCATGAGGGGACTTCACAAGGAAGGACGGTTCCGGGTCAGGAACAAACAAGGAATGCTGGGGCCCAAGATGGCAGCAAGAATAGGAGGTTAGAGGCCCAAGGGGCAAAAGGACAGAACAGTTTTTTCTGGGGCTCAGTGGGAACTCCCGTTGCAAAGGGAAGGCAGCTTTGTGGTAACTGTGCCCCTTATGGAACACAGCTTTTGCTGAGGAGCTGTCCTGAATCAGAAAAGGATGGAGAAATACCCCAATCTCTCTCTCTTCCTGCCCTTTGATCTCCTGCCAGTAACCCTCACGGTCCAAAACTAACTAAAAGCCGGAGGGCAGATAATCTGTATGATGAAGTCTGTGGTGGTCAGCCTCCCAGAGGACAGGACTGGGAAGGCAATGGATGAGAAGCATCTGGCTAGGTGGGGATCAAAAAATCGCACTTAAGTGATTAAAGATTCCTTATTAGCAGAATTTCCTTGGTTATGTAATATTCCTGTGTAACCAGACCACTTCCTTTTGATGAACTATTCAGACTAATGTTTTTGCTATTATAGACAACTATACAGTACACGTCTTTCTTTAATTCTATGATTTTCTTAAATTCTTGGGAGTTGAATTATTGAAATGGACTAAAACTTGCTTCTTAGGCCTAAAACTTGCTAACGGTGTTTTGAAACTGTGTATATTATTCTTCCACCAGCAGAGTAAGAGTGTGCTTATTTTATCACACATTTTCGAGCATGGTATATTCCCATATTTACTTTTATTTTGATGAGAATTTGTACATTAAAAAAAAACTTCTGCATTATTTTTAAAAGAAA
This sequence comes from Arctocebus calabarensis, assembly GCA_963573935.1. Lineage (NCBI taxonomy): Eukaryota > Metazoa > Chordata > Mammalia > Primates > Lorisidae > Arctocebus > Arctocebus calabarensis. The sequence continues at coordinate 11,972 of CAUYON010084202.1, read as the reverse complement.
TCTTTTAAGGCTGTAACTCTCTGACTTTGCTACAATTTTTCCCCCATGAGCTTCCCTGACTTTTCAGATTGCTTCAGCATTGAGAGGGTAGTGGGCAGCATCTGTGCTGGCATCATTGATCTGATGGTCCTGCTTTTCCAACTGCTGTTTTGGGTCACTTCCTCTACCATTTGGTACATTACTGCATGCAATGATGTATATTTTCTGAGCTATCTGATTTATTTCATATTTCAATTTTTGTGCATTGTAACAGAAACAGAGCAACTCTCCAGTTCCATTCTCTGACAATGGAAAGCAACAAAATAGGCTCCAGGCTCCCCAGAACATATTAGAGATTGTGGGACAAGATGGAATCCTGGGGCTTCCTCACCCACAGTTCTGCCAGAAGCTACTATGTTTCCCTTACATGGCCATAACTGTTGCCATATTTCTGCACAACAATGCTAGTTTATATGACTGCTATATGACTATGGCCTGAGTACTATGAGGCTACTATTTGCCATTCTGCCACTACTGTCCCCTGGGCATGTAAGGGTCGGGGACCGTTTGCTCGTGTGCACTACTGACCAACCCACCGGAGCTTAATAAAGCCACGTCACACCCGCCCTCAGCTCTGCAGTTCTTAGGCATTTCAGTCTCCTGCACAACGGAGACTCACATCTCCTTTTCTGACTCTCAGTAATTGCCAATCAGCTTTAATGACAGCAAAAGCAATAATGACAATACGAAGAAATGGCATCAATTAATGTCATGTGGCAGGCAAACCACAGCCACAGTGCCTTTCTTCTATATAAGGAATGGACTTGTTTGGGATTCAACTTTCTAAATAGTCCTTTGGTTTCCCCACTTCTTCCTACCCTCACTGCCACTGCCCTACTGAAGCGGTCATCTCTTTTGCTATAATAATGCAGAATTTTCAGTTTTTATCTCTCAGTAGCCTGCTGTTTTACCTATCTATTAAGATTTTTTTTTAATTTCAATAACTATTTTCAAATACATGAGTTTTTTCCCTCATGAAATTCTTATTCTGATGGGTTCTCTTGCTTCCTTGATCTCTCTGAATATCTAAAATGTACTTATTTTAAAACTTCTTTAGAATCTCTTTGATCTCTATTTCTTCAGTATGAAATATCCCATTATTGGGGAGTATGTTTCCTAAAAGACCTGGATATTCCTTGGACTTTGCAAGTCTCTGTGTTCCAGTTTCAATGTTATCAGGACCCTACTGGGACTCTATTTAGTATTAGTTTCTTGCTCAAAGTTTTGGTACCTTATGGATATTGTGAATTTGAGTCTCACACTCAGGAAAAATAAAAACTTGGATTCTGCTTTGGTGAGGATGATTCTTTCTGCCCAACCAAGGTGTCTGTCTCCACGTCAGAGGTTAGAGTTTTTATGTGGACATAGTTTTGGAAGCAGTTGGGTAAATGGCCTAGGAGAGTAACTGATACACCAAAAGACAAGACTATTCACCTTTGTAAGAAACTGTCAAACTGTCTTCCAAATGTCCACACCATTCTGCATTCCCACCAGCAAAGAATGAGAGCTCCTATTGCTTGACATCCTTGCTGGTAATTGGCATTTTCCCTTTTCTTTGTATTTTAAACATTCTAATAGGATGTAGTAGCATGTCATTTTTTGTTTTAATTTGCATAGCTTTAACAACACATTAGGTTGAAAATTTTTTCATTTGTTTATTTTCCATCTGCATATTTTCTTTAGCGAGGTGTCTGTTCATATAGTTCACCCTTTCATTTGGTTTGGTTTCTTATTGTTGAGCTTTAAAAGTCCTCTGTGTATTTGAGCTACAAGTCATTTACCAGGTAAATATTCTGCACATATTTTCTCTACGTTTGTGGCTTGCCTCTTTATGCAACTGTTTCTAATTTTTAAATTTTTTTTTTTGAGACAGAGTCTTAAGCTGTTGCCCAGGGTAGAGTGCTGTGGTGTCATAGCTCACAGCAACCTCAAACTCTTGGGCTTAAGCGATCCTCTTGTCTCAGCCACCCAAGTAGCTGGGACTACAGGTGCCTGCCACAATACCCAGCAATTTTTTGATTATACTTGTCATTGTTGTTTGGTGGACCCTGACTGGATTCGAACCTACCAGCTCCAGTGTTATGTGGCTGACGCCTTAGCCACTTGAGCTACAGTGAGACATAATTTTTAAAATTGTAATTATTTTTTTCCTCCTTTTTAACTAATCTCATGACACATTATAATTTTTTAAGTTATTTTTAATTGTGGTAAAATATGCATAACATAATATGTTTGTCATCTTAAACATTTTAAAGTATATTGTTGATTGACAATAAGTACCTTCCCATTGTTAGATAACTGTCACCACCCACCATCTTCAGAACTCTTCTCTTCTTACAAAACCCAAACTCTGTATTCATTGAATAATAATTCTCATTTGCCCTTTTTCCCAATGCCTGACAACCACCAGTCTACTTTCTGTTTCTAGGAATCGTACTACTCTATACCTCATGTAAGTGGGACCATACAGTGTTCACTTTTGTGATCAGCTTATTTAAGTTAAATAATGTCCTCTATGTTCATCCATGTTGTAGTGTGTGTCAGAATCTTTTTCCCTTTGAAGAATAAATAATATTTGTATGTAAGTACTACAGTTTGTATATTCTTCTACCCATTGGCTAATATGAATAAATATGAGTATACAAATATTATGAGAACTTCTATAAACATGAGTATACAAATATGTTTGAGTCTTAGCTTTCAATTATTTGGGGTATATACTCAGAGGTGAAATTGTTTTGCTCATTCTATTTTTAATTTTTTGAGAAACTGCCAAGCTGTTTCCCATGGTGGCTGTGCCATTTTACATTTTCTTCAGCTTGTGTACAACGGTTCCAATTTTTCCACATTCTCATCAACACTTGCTATTTCTGTTTTTGTGATTACAGCCATACTAATGGGTGTGAGGTAATATCTCATTGTGATTTCAATTTGCATTTCCCTTATGATTGGTGATGTTGAGCATCTTTTCATGTACTTATTGGTCATTTGTAAATCTTTTGTTTTTGGAGTAATATGTAGTCCTTTGGTTTTCAATCCAGTTTTTTTTTATTGTTTTTGTTGGGTTGGAGAAATTCTTTATATATTCTAGATACTCATCCCTTATTAAATATATGATTTGCAAATATTTTATCTCAATTCTTAGATTGTTTTTTGCTATGTTTTTGTAATATTTTCTTGATTGCCATTGCTTTATAATAAATCTTGAAATGGGGAAGTGGGAGCTCTACAACTTTTTTATGCTTCTTCAGTATTGTGCTAGGTATTCTAAGCCTTTGCCTTCCTATATGAACTCTTGAATCAGTTTGTTAATATGTACAAAATAGCTTGCTGAATTTTTAAAATTAGGATTGAATTTAACCTCTAGATTAAATTGGGAATAATTTAAATCTAAACTAAATCTTAACAACATTTAGTTTTCTAATTCAGGAATGCAATTTCTTTCTTTGGTCCCTAAGCAAAGACAGAAGAATATCTGTTTAACTCTGAGCTGTTTAAAATTTTTTTTTTTTTTTTTACAGAAAATTTTGGTCTGGTTGTCTTATTAGGCTTGTGTTTATTATGCTCTAAAATCTAATCCACATTCCATATTAAAATCCACTAAAGTTCATGTTATTTCCTACCCCAGGCGTCCTCAAACTTTTTAAACAGGGGGCCAATTCACTGTTCCTCAGACCATTGGAGGACCAGACTATAGTTTAAAAAAAAAAAAAAAGAACAAATTTCCTATGGACACTGCACATATCTTATTTTGAAGTAAAAAACAAAACAGGAACAAATACAATTTATACCAAAGCATGTGGCCCGTGGGCCTTAGTTTGAGGACCCCTGTCCATTTCCTAAACTACAGCTTCCTTCAGCAGACTAGATTAGACTTAAGGTACTTCACAGACTTTCTGTCTGGGCTTTTAAAAAGCAGAGCATCCTTAACTCAGAGGAGTCTGAACCAACAGGCCTTTCAAGTTTCCTCTGGTTTATTACATTTAGCTCCTGCCTTCTCTGTCCTATCTCATTTCTCCATGGCTCTCCAGTCTTCATCAAACCTACTATAAAAAACATTCAAGTGTAACTGTTTCTCCAGGTCTCCGTTTCCTGATAAAGGCTGCTGTGTCATGTAAAACTTGTACTGAATAAATTTGTATACTTGAAGAACAAATACAAAAGAAAAAGAAAATGCTAATCCTTCTCTGGGGATGCTGCCCTCTTGTGGATATTTACCTTTACCTATGAGTTTAAACAATGATCTCAGAGGGGCTTCATCTAACTCCTTGTCTAGGTAGACACCTCCCAGTTCTGTGCTCCCTGGTACTTTGTGTATTTTATTACTTATAAACCAGGTAGTAGAAATAGAGGTAATTTCAAATAACTATAAATGTTTTACTTCATTTACCAAGAATCTTGAGTCACTTAAGGAGCTAAGGAAATTTTGCCCCAAAATATGACTCCTTGATATAAAGAATATTTTGAATTGAAGGCCATTCATGATCAGAAAGCTTTGGAAGTGGCTATTCCTCTATCTACATAAAACCTGAGTAACCTGATTCGGAATCAAAAGGGGCTGCTGGCTTCCTTATTACGTGCTAATAGACCTGGCTCTAGGGTCATTTGAAACACAATACCTGTCTCTCAGGTTGATCTACAAATAAGTTTCCTTCCATCTACACCCCACCCCCAGCAACCACTTGCTACACCTATACTTTCCACATTCTCCCCACTCCCTTCCAAAAGGCATCTATAAAAGTCTCTGACCATTACTGAGACTTTGAGTAATCATTCCTGTGGTTCCACCCATGTGAATGGTGTTTGGAAATAAACTTTTCTGTTTATCAATCTACCATAATTGTGAGTTGATCTTTCAGCTAACCAACCAAGGGCAAAGGGCAGATATTATTGTGATCCCTTCATCACCAACTTTCTTCCTTAAAATCCATTTTTTCCCCTTTTCCATTCTCTGTTAACACAAACTCTAGATTTTTATAGCATCTTTTCTTTGAATGCTAGGGCCTATTATTAGTCCTATAACCAATGTCCTCTGTTACTACCTCTTCAGTAAGTAAATGAACCTACCTACTATTCCTTAAGCTCTCCCCATTTCTTCATCTGCCAATTTTCTAAATCCCCATCTGTGAAATAATCAGAGACCCTACACCCAATCCCACTTAAGGAAGCTGAGAGACTACAATGAAGAAAGCCATAGGGGGCTGGCCCCCCACCTCTCAGAGCTCAACTGAGAATATGCTGACCTTTACGGAAGACTGCTCTGCCATACTTGATAGGGCACACCATGTCCCAAGTTATTGTTTCTTTGTTTGTGCTTGCCTGTTGAAAAGATACAACACTAAGGAACACAGAGCCACAAAATCAGGAAAGAATTCCACAGATGGGTTACAATGGATGGGAATGGCATAGAGAATTGCCTGGCCTATTGCCCCCAAGTTCCTCCCATGTAAGTCCCCAGAATAAACTCATCTCTCTTCTCCTGTCCCCTGGTATTGTTCTTTGGTATTGGCTCACATTACAGTGGAGGCTTCAAAAGCCCTTATCTACATAACACTACTGGAGAGTTAAAATACTTGTCTGGAAAGACTCAACATCCTTGAGCAGTTGGAAAGGGCTAGAAGCTGTATGGGTACACACACACCCTGAAGTTGTGGATCTGTCTGCTTTCTTCACTGCCTAGTTCCAGCACCTAGGAAAATTATAAACAAGCACTCTATATTTGTTAAATAAATGAATAAATGCCTAAGTTTAATATGTGTAATTTAAATGTTAGCATTTTTTCAAAAATATATTTCTTGGTTAAGACTTTTTCCTGGATATTTGGCTTTTATGCATTTAGATATTGAGAAGTTAAGGACCCAAAGATGAAAGATTATCCTAAAGGGTGAAACGAAAGGAAAATAGAATACAGGTTTTGTGTGGGCAATGTGGTCTTTATTCCACCAGGGTGCAGGCGGGGTAAAATCAGGAAAGAAATCCACGTGTGGGTTATAGCAGATAGGAATTAAAAAGGGCCAGAGGGGCAGGGATTGGTACATTCATTATTTCCTGGGTGGGCATACACTCAATTCTTCCTGGGTAGGCAAGTCCTACCCGTATGGGTCATTACATTCAACTCTGTCAAATATTCATATATTTTTTTCTATAAAATAATGAAAAATAGTCCATGATATTGTTATACTCAAGAATCAGAGTCCCCAGTGACCACACGAGAGAGCCAGACACCAATGAAATCACGCAAGGACATTTTATTCAAGCTCAAGCCTGGGCTGCCAGCACATCCAGACGCAGCTGGGATGGAGTGCCCCATGCTCGTGGCATGCAGGGCTTTTTATGGGGCAGATATGGGGTGGGGAGTGGGGGAACAAAGTGTAGTCTCTGGATTGGTTATTCCTTGTTCCTATACTAAAGTTTAAAGCTGATTAGGTCTTGCTAATTTTAACCGTGGGAGGGAGTAGGGGGCAGATGCATTCCAGGAGATGGAAAAGGGTGTGGTTTACTAAGAGACAAGACTGAGGACTTTGAGGTTTGTTCTAAAAATGGAGGATGAAAGCTCACAATGGCGCTGAGTCCTTCAATATTGTGTAAGTTTATTTTCTCCCTCCATCATTAGCATATCTTGGACATCTTGTTATTTCAATTGAAACTAAATCTACAAATTTTTGTTTCTTTATTTTTTTGAGACACAGTCTTAGCTTTTTCCCTACGTAGAGTGCTGTAGTGTCATAGCTCACAGCAACCTCCCACTCAGGCTCAAGGGATCCTCTTGTACTCAATTCTGATATGAGGACAATTAAGGTCCTAGTACATGGTGGGGGGTAGGGGATGGGGAGAGGTGAGAAAAAGAAGGAAGGAGGGGGGTGGCATACCTTTTGGAGGTGGGACACAATTATAAGAGGGTCCTTATCTAACAAAAGCAATCAGTGTAACCTGGTTCTGTGTACCCTCAATGAATTCACAACAACAACAACAAAAGTTAAGATAAAGCTTAACAGTAGGGGGTGGTGGACTATGAAGCAGAGGGGAAGAGAGAGAAGAGAAGATACTTCTATTTGAGTAGAAGTTGGTGCCTCACCAACTTCTACTCAAATCTTTACCTCAAGTTACTTTTTTTAGTGTGATATTTAGTTAGTTTGCATAGTCCCAGCAACCTCCTCTCACCTTCCTGTAAATCCTTCAAAGCCAGTGTTCATGGGGAGCATCAGAGTCTTCTACTCTGGTCCTGGCTGGCACTTGAGATAAGACCCTGGTCCAATTTTGTGGATTCTAAAATCAGTTTCAAACACAGTATCATTCACTCTACAGAAAAGACGGCTTCCCCCACCTTCTCATAACCCCCTCTCTGCCAGCACTGAGCCCTCTGGTTCCTCTGGTTCTAGCTGCCTTTAGATAAATTCATTCCTATGTTCCACTTCTCTGGCCCTATGCTTTGTTTTGTTGATTTCTAACTTTTTACCTCAGGGCTGCCCCATTCTATTCAGAGAGTTCCTCTGAATAATAGGCAGGGGCTGTTTCTTGCTTTTCAGGGACCCCCTTCAGAGGTATTTTCTAAATTTCCTTGCTTGTCAATCTGATAGCTGAAAAAAAAAGCTAACTTAATTTTTATTTTACTTGAATTTCTTTATGTGATATGAAAGTTAATATTTTTCATGTGCTTATTAGCTATTTATAGTTTTTGTTTTCTTTTTTCACCTTTATTCATCCTTTGGTATAATTTTTGTTTTCTTCATGCACCTTACCTTCAATTTGGTGCTCATTATGTTTTAAATTTTTTTTTTTTTTTGAGACAGAGCCTCAAGCTATCACCCTGGATAGGGTGCTGTGGCTTCACAGCTCACAGCAACCTCCAATTCTTGGGCTCAAGCAAGTCTCCTGCCTCCGGCCTCCCAAGCAGCTGGGACCACAGGTGCCCACCACAACACCCAGCCATTTTTTGGTTGCAACTGTCATTGTTTGGCCGGCTCGGGCTGGATTCAACCCACCAGCTCAGGTGTACGTGGCTGGCGCCTTAGTCCGTTGAGCCACAGGAGCCGAGCCAGTTTTTAATATTTTTTAAAGAACTTTTAAATATTATACAAAACTCTTTCTTTTTCCTATATGGCAAATGACATCAACATTTATCTAAGTATTCATTTTCCTTCAAATCTTTTTTTCATTAAAATAGTGAATTAAGTTCAAGTAGCCACGTGGAGAGGCCACGTGTAGGTAATTGTGTCTGACAGACCCAGCTGTGGTCCTATTCCATAGCCAGACTCAAAGACAAGTCATGTGTGTAGACAGCCATCTTGTAAATCCAGCTCCTAGCCATTCAGTCATCTTTAGCAGCTGAGTCTTCCGAGCTGAGATTTCAGACACAATGTATTAGAAGCTATTCCTGCAGAATCCTGTCTGAATTACTGACTTACAGAATATGCAGACATTTAAAATGGTTGTTTCACATCAGTAAGTTTGGAGTGGTTTGTTATGAAGCCAGAGTGAATGAAATAACTGTCTTTCATATTTTCATCCATGTCCAAATTTCCACTCTGCTCATCTGCCTATGTCCTTTCTTTAAGGACCATTTCAGTGTGCCATACCCATTATCAAACCATTCCATTTTCAAAGAAGGTGGTCTCAAATTCTTTTCAAAGAACATGGCACAACATCCTTTTCTGTTCCTTGAAAAGCTGAACAAATTAAGGAGAGAATCATTTTTTCTCATACTAAATTAATTAGAAATTAATTAATTGGGAAATTAGGATTGGGATGATGAGAGCCTGAACTAACTGGTGGTGGTGTAGAGAAGATGTATGGAAGAATAGTTCATTTATTGAGAACAGAAGTCCTTAAACTTCTCTAGCTGCCACATTTTTTGTGTTCCAGATGTTTATGTTTTCTCTGGATTGAAAAGTGTATACATAAATAAAATATTTATAATCGCTTGCACTAGCTCAGAAAGCTTTCATTTTCTTGCTACTAACCATCTTGACTTTACTCAGAGGGTGTGCTCAGTTATTCAGTCTGTTTTCACTCATATTCATTTCCCTCTCTGGAATGCAAACTCCAGTGTTCAGATTTTAGCTTCTTATGAAAATATTTTTGAGTCTCCACATTTATAATTTAATCTCTAGTGATTTTATTGTACTCCACTCATACCTTTAAAACAAATTCTCCCACTGGATTTTAATCGGTTGTTTACTTATTTGTTTCCCCACTGGGCTGAATGCTAACAGAATAAATAGTACTTACCATCATATGCAGTGACATAGTATGAAAAACATGCCCATACCCTGTGACCTATTAAGCGGCATATGATTGTTTAATTCTACTAAAGATGATCAGTGGCAGGGGTCAGGATGCCTTTCAGTATCTGCTCATAATAGATGGGAAACTAACTATGTTCTGTCATGTTCTAAGTACTCCCCAAACCACCTCTGGCCAGAAAGGGGCCTGAGACATGAGAACATTTGAAGATCTCTGCCAATCAGAAACAACAAAAACAGCCAAATGATTAAGTTATAGGACAAAAGTGTCAAGGCTGGGACCTGCTGAAATGAGATTAACCATTCCAAGGAAGGAGAGCAATTTACTTCCAATTACTGGGCATAATTGGTTAATCTCACTTTCTAAATATTTACAAAATGTTACACTATTATTTAATGTTTCTAATAGCCACCATACAAGTACCAATTGAATAATTTTTGAAGCACTGAGAATTATAAAATGACAAATGCTACAGTAATACTGAGAATTATTAAGTATGTTCTTGAAAAAAATAACAGGCAAGACATAAATTTGTAAGATTTTCTGATGATAGAAAATTATCACCTATCCTTCCCAGGAATGAAAGAAAAAAATTGTATAAGAGCTTTATACAAATGGACAGTTTATAAAATGTGTAAAATGAAATGAAAAAATGCCTTAGAAAATGAAGGACTAAGTGCTTGGGAGGAGAGAAGGAAGTACCAACATTAAATAGCAAGGAAAATTATATTTCAGGGAACACAAAGCTCATAGTGCAGTGGAAATTAGGAGACTGCATAATGTGAAATAGATTCAGAAAGAAAAACAGAAGCTGAGTTAGGTTTCCTGAAGCACCAAACTATGAACTTGCTAGGTGACAATTCCTTTCTATTCTGCTGTGAAAATGACACAGCAGGAGGCATGACTTTTCAGTTTCCTTAGAGTTTTTGGCATTTAGAAATGGAATATGTGAGGAAATATATTCTACTTAAAACAAAAATGGAATTTTAAACATGGGATCATGAAGCCAGATTTCAAATATTAATAACCTGATTTACATGCTACCTCTCTGCGAAAAACGTAAGCAACAGAATTTCCATGAAGCTCTAGGGGTTTGAAATTAGCTTAGAAACCTACTAGGGCATGGCACATTACTACAAAACCCTTGAAGACCGTAAGCTCCAGGATGGGTAGGAGAAAGCTGTCTGATCTAAAAGGGAATAATGAAAAGAAATAGGAGGAAATTGAGCAAAGGAAACTTTATCCTTCTATCCAAAAAATTGCTCAACAGTGACAGAGGAACAGAGGCCCAAGGAAGTACTAAAAGCTTGATGACATGAATAATTTGAACCAATCTGCAACTCACTGAATAATCTTTTTTAAAATTCATGCAAAATACACTGCTGAGGCTTGGTGAGAGAGGCACCATGTAGCCAGCATTATTTTTCTCTGATTTGTAGCATCCATAATAGATCAGGTTCACATACATTGTGCACTTATCACTGTTGTATTGGAAAATATAACTATGTGTAGGACATAGGTAAAAGTGAAAAAAAATCAATTGTTTAAAAATTGTAGAGTGGGGAGACTCTAAGGAGACAAAATGACCCAACTTACTCATTTCACAAATTAAACTACCACCACCAACAAACAAACAAGGCCCAGTCCTAATGTCCAAGAATTAATAATGTGTTGATGGTCACATAATTTCATGGCAAAACCATAAATAAGACCCACATTTCCTGATTTTAAAAAATATAGTTCCATGGGCAGCACCTCTAGCTCAATGGGTAGGGTGTTGGCCCCATATGCTGGAGGTGGTGGGTTCAAACCCAGCCCCAGACAAAAACTGCAAAAAAAAAAAAAAAAAAAAAAGTAGTTCCCTTACTTTCTTTTCTCTCCTGGCCAATTAAGATGTTACATCAACTACTTAGTAACTATCTTCCTGAATTTACTCTAATATAGCACAAGCTGGTTAGTATGGCTTAGAAAAGGAGCTAAAAACAAAATGCTATGGGAGCCAGACTGGTAATATACACTAGCAAAGGAGGTAGATGTTTTCATGATGAAAAATATTCATTTTCCACCAAGAAATATATATCTATTATTTACTTTTTGAAAAATAAAAATTGTATATATTTAATTGTGGCAAATCATCATGCTATATGTACATATTGCCAAATGATTATCAAAATTAAACTAATTAACATATCCATAACATCACATTTTTGAAAAATTTTTGTTTCAGGTTAATTTGAGGGTATAAAGAATTAGGTTATAAAGTTTACATTTCTTAGGTTAAGTTCCTTTAATAATTGTGTTCCACCTCCAAGAGGTGTGCCATACACCCTTAAATTGTGCCCATTAAGTGGAGCACACCCACCCCCCCAACCTCCTCCCCTCTCCTTGTTCCCTTTTTCCCTGTGACCCTCCTGTTGTGGGAACGGAGATGCGAGGGACAGTAGCTTTGCCCCAGGTGTAGAACTCGTACCTGTAATTATTAGGGAATGCAAGAAACAGACTACACACTCTTTAGATGGCGTGTAGCAAATCATCTTTTTGGGGCCACCTTGCCACCTTATATACACTGGTGGTCACGTACATACTTAATCTTATGATGTATACCTTTTACTATTACCTAACTTCTGACTAAAATTAACTTGTGGAAAAACATTCAGTCTACAAATCAACACATTACTTTCTGTTTTTAC
>CAUYON010084198.1:0-16297 GCA_963573935.1 Arctocebus calabarensis | reverse complement strand
AGGAGAACACATGAAAGCTTGATTCCTTCCCCCATGAGGGAAGGCTTCATACAAAGACAGGGAAAGGGGAGAAGGAGGGAGGGAGAGGGGAGAGAGGATAAAGGGTGAGATCACACTTGTGGTCCATATTTGAAGGGTCAGGAGAAAACTTCTAAATATGGATCAAAAATGTTTTCACATAGTAAATGAGATAATCTCATGAATGTTATGTCAATCAGGTTGATGAAAATATCTCAGATTGTATGTGAAACCCGCACACTGTACCCCATGATTGAATTATTGTACACACCTATGATTCAATTAAAAAAAAAAAAGAAATGAAAAGAATCATCAAGGAGCCAAAAAAAAAAGAACAAAAAACAAATGAGTCCATTGAATGGAGAGCAGGAGTTTGTCTAGCAGGTCATAGGGCTAAGGCATTCCAGACAGAGGGGACTATGTCCTCAGAGGGCCTAATGCAGTCACTTGGCTGTGGTAGGAGCACAATGACTGCATGCCAAAACAAATCTTCTGTTAAAAGTGGGAGTCTTTTGGTTGCCAGCCTCAGAAACTAAATCAAGTAAAATGAGGTATTTTAAGGGATGCCAGAAATCTCATTGTATCTATAAACCAAAAATTAAAAATAAATATTGTTGGATCCCATGGGTATTATAACTAAGTACATGGAAATTCTTCCTAGTTGAAGCACTTTCTGCATCTTTGTCCTGCGGCAGTCACGTCCCCTGCTTTTCTCCACCCATCTGCTTCATGTCCTTGTCCCCATGAGCTTGATCTATGCCTTATCAGCTGCCCAGGCCTCAGGCCCAGTCACCTCTCCTCCTAGTCTACATGACCTTCCATCTCCAGCACTTTCCATCAATTAACAAGAGACCCTCACCCTTTGTCTCTTGGAGTGGTGATGTCTATAACTTACTTTGACATGCCTTAAAACTAAGATGTATTGGTAGATCACTAGAAGAATGGCTATAGGGATAGATATGTGATGATATAAATGAAGTGAAATGAAATAAAAAAATAAATGAAGGCTCGGCGCCTGTGGCTCAACAGGCTAAGGCGCCAGCCACGTACACCTGAGCTGGCGGGTTCGAATCCAGCCTGGGCCCGCCAAACAACAATGACAGCTGCAACCAAAAAATGGCCGGGCGTTGTAGCGGGCACCTGTAGTCCCAGCTACTTGGGAGGCGGAGGCAGGAGACTCTCTTGAGCCCAGGAATTGGAGATTGCTGTGAGCTGTAATGCCATGGCACTCTACCCAAGGTGACAGCTTGAGGTTCTGTCTCAAAATAAATAAATAAATAAATAAATAAAGTTAAATGTTAATTATAGAATCCAATACTGGGTTTATACATACATGATGATAGAAGCAAAGTGAAATGTTAATTATAGAATCTAAGGGTGGGTTTATCGGTATTTGATGTGTAATTCTTTCACCTTTTCTAAATGTTTCAAATTTTTAATAATAAAATTATGGGGGAGAAATCAAATACTCAAAAGGGAGAATCTAATTGGCCTAGTTAATCTCTGTGCTGGGTTTCGTGGGTCCTGGATCAGGTGATGAGTTGACTGGCTATCTTTTGATCAGGTTTAAATTAAGCTTGATTCCTGGTTCAATCAACCATGGCCATGGGGACAAGAAGCCAGATGATACAGAAGGCTGCTTCCCCAAGGGGGTGTGTGCAAGTCTGGCACTGTGGAAAAATGTCCCCACGTCAGGTTTAATGGAAATAAGAGAACAATGAACAGTGGAAGTAGGTTTCTACCATATTCAAGATAAGGACGTTGTAGTAATGGATATAAAATTTGGGGAGCTAAGGGCAAAAGAAAAATTATATAGTACTCTAAGTGCCCCTCAGAAAAGGGATGCCTGTCCTTCCTTTTGCCTACCCACTCTGGAGGTCTGTCCAGCACAGACTCCCTCACCCAGGGGGGAGGCACCCTCAGTCTCAGGAACAGGCAGATTGCTCTTTTCTGCCAGGAAGGAGTGTGCCTTGATTTAAGGATCTCTTAGATAAGGAATAGAATGAGATACAAGCAAGGCCAGGGTAAGATGAGAGGGTGGCAGAAGGCAGGAGAAACATGTAGGATAAAACAATTTTTATCCACTGACAAAATATAGATGGTGAACTCGGAAGTTTTCTGCCATAATAAACAAGAAGAAGAAGTGCAAGCAGTGGACATATAACTTTATGACCTGTGAAATTGAATTGCTGCTTGCGGATTTTTACCTTTTGGTGGACAATGAGGAACTTTGTCATCTTAGGCAAGCATGGGTCATAAAAGCCACTAGAAGGAGAGGTATTAGGCCTGTCTGATTAGAATCTAAGAGGCCTTGGTTTCCTAGCCAAGGTTTATATATCTGAGCTTCACCCAGTTTAAGCTATAAGTTCAGTGAATCACAGTGCTTCACAGCTTCAACAGCCCCGTCTCACTCATCCTAAACGCAAGGCCACCCTCTTAAATCAGTATCCTGAGAGAGAAAGCAAGCCCTAACCCAACAGGGGGCAAAGAAGACAGGACAGAATTCCCTCAGTGATTAAGCTGATTAAGATCTGAGATCCCAGTGAGGGATGTTTCCTTCACTCATCCCTGGCCTGCCATGACTATATTTGCAACTGACAAAACAAGGAAACACACAGCCCTCCTCTATCTTCTCTGTATCTTTGCTACAAAAGGGGCTTACTTTTTCAGAGGTATAGGCAATATGGTAAGAAAAGATATGGTCCTGTGGAGTCCTTCCAGGGACCGTGATTAGAATTTTAAGCTCAAATTCATTCAATTCTATTTATTTTACTTCCTAAGCATTTTTTCAAGCCTTCAGCTCTTCTTTATCTCCTTTGCCTCTTCCTCCTTCACACGCTGTCCTAGTCTCCCACTTGGATCTTAGTGAATGACCAACTATTTTTCCTGCTTGTCTTAATACTTCCTCCAAAACACATGCTGTGAACTATCCATGGAACATGTTTGAAAAGAAAAGATTATGAAGGTTTTCATTTCATGTGCACCCTGTTTAACCTCTTTCAGTGAATTCCATTTTCCTAAAATTCAAACTGGTTGACTTAGAATTCCTTGTCTTCCATAACCTCCCCATGAGCCATCCTGAATCTTTAGCATAAGGTGAGTTCTTTGCTTTTGTGGTCTCAGAGCCTACTGGGCATAACTCCAATATTGCAAACAGGAGACGTTTTTCCTTTGCATGGTGTAAGATTGCAAAATTTTATAAAGGAAGAAACAATGACTCTTCTATTAAGATGGAAGGAGCTGACATACGGCTAAGGAAACAGATGGATCCAAATCGAGGGGTTGGCCTGGACTCATTATGGATGGAAATAAAGTTAAGTAGCTAACTGTCCAAAACCTCTTCTCCAATTTCTAACTGGACAACCAGATCCAACCTATCTAAATGCTGTCCCCAGGCAATGGAGGAATTTGGGCTCCTTGGAGCTGAAAATACCATAAGGATTTTCTACCTGAGTCTACATAAAAATGTAGGACAATTTAATCCACTCTAGAAATGGAGGGGTTAGAAGTGATAAGACTTGAAGACAAGTAGGAAGGAAGGCCAAGACTTGAGGGGCCCGATGCTGGAACCAAAATTGTGAGTCAGGAACAAATGTGATAGGAGGGCTGGGGAGTAATGTGAGGTGATTTGAATAACAGGCTCAAAAGCCAAATGGTAGTTGTGTCTTATCTTTACATATAAGTAGATATGTAGCAGGTGAATGATGGAGGACACCTTAAAGAACTATAGCAAAGCAAACAATACTTTGAAAGAGACAAAATATTTCGGCATCTTGTACTGGGGACCTCACTTTAACATAAACATATTTAAAACTTTGGCTAACCACAGGGTGGCGCCTGTGGTTCCGTGGGTAGGGTGCTGGCCCCATATACCAAGGGTGGCAGGTTCGAACCCGGCCCCAGCCTGCTAAAACAGCAGTGGCAATTCCAACAAAAAATAGCCAGATGTTGTGGCAGGCACCTGTAGTCCCAGCTACTTGGGAGACTGAGGCAAGAAAATTGCTTAAGCCCAAGAATTAGAGATGACTGTGAGCTGTATTGCCACAGCACTCTACCAAGGATGACAGAGTGAAATTAGTGAAGCTAAACGTTCAGGACCCTTTACTTACATGGGTCTCTTTTAATGTTTTAAATACAATTCTTTGTTGCTAATGGTGTGTTCCTTGTGGTCCTGTGGAGGACCTTCAGGGCCCACAAAATCTGCATTACCTCTACCTTTCAGCATTGCCAAGCTAAGTAATCAAATAAGGTTAGCCAAAGTTTTCTATCTCAAGCATATAAGTATTACTCTCCATTAGAAAAAAAATCTCAAGTTAAATTCAATAAGCCCTCAATTGAAACTGCCATACACAAGGGAGCTTGTATGTCTAAGCAAAGAAAAGAAAACAGAAACAATCTCAGAAGCCAGGAATACCCATTCTTACCATGGATAACAATTGCTTCCCATTAGATTATAGTCATAAAATCAAGAGATATCACTTGAGTGTCAGAGTTTAAAGCAGGGAAGGATAAGTTATGTATATGAAAACCAAAGAGATCCAATTAAGTAAATAAGTTTGTGTGCACATACATGGGAGGAAGAGAGAAAGAGAAAGGAAGGGAAGGAGGGAGGGAGAAAACAAAAGAAACAAGAAAGTAAAGTAAGAAATAGAGATGAAATATGTAAATAGATGACTCAGAGGAAGAAAGACAGAAGGATAAAATCAACTTAATTTCAAAATAATGAACTGTACTGCCAAATAAGTTTCTCCTTGCCTTGAGTGAAGACTTGAGTAGAATAAAAACCAATATCTCAAAAATCCAAAGGGAAAGAAGAACAAAGCTTAGTAACAATCCAGTAATATAACAATAAGTTTGTATTAGTCTGGGTCACTGTGGTGTCAGTCCAGACATATTAAGCAACAGAAAAGTGGAAAAGGAACTCCACCCAAGGTGTGTGTGTGTGTGTGTGTGTGTGTGTGTGTGTGTGTGTGTGTGTGTGTGTGTGTGTTGAATCAGGTTGAATTATAAATTACAGTTACGTGGCTACCTTACCTGCATGATTTGAGATTTGAGAAACACCATGAAGACATGCCAGAGCAAATACATTTTTCTGAATCAACTACTAGGCTGCCTGAAATTCCATCATTAGAGTAGCAATTGGAGGTTAAACATTCTTTACAAGTGGTCTTTGTACAAAAGGCAAATGCCCTTGACAGGGTCAACACAATAAATTATCAGCACCTTTTCATAAATTAAGGTATCAGATTACATTCTTATAGTGATTTGAAGGACTAAATTATCCTGAAAACACAGTGAAACCTGAGAGGAGTTAGGAATTCAAATCTATCTCCTAAAGTTCTTGCCTGCTACCCATACGCACACTCACACATTCTACTTAGGAAAGTGTAGCTTCTCACAAACTTTACTATTCTAAACGTTATTTAGTCAAACTAGTCCTGGGGCATCAGCAAAACTGGCACTGCCTGCCTGGTGACGGAGCTGCCACCATCACGTTCTTGCCCATGAGGAGTTGCTAAAGCCTGTCCTCACTGCAGTTGGGTTGGCAGCCGCTGGAAAATTGACAAAGGAGTAAAAATCAGAAGGCAAAGTCCCTTTTTCATTTGAGCATTAGGAGAGCAAATGAAAAAGATGAGAATCAAAAGGGGTTTTATTTGAGATACTGGATTTTGAGGAGGAGGAAAATATGGGATATCTTAGTCCCCTTTCCAGCTCAGTGATGGTGAAAATAAAGCTTCGGGATGATATATAATGTAAAAGTTGGGAGATGACTTTGTTTCAGGGGGAAAAACAGCTCTGGAACTTATGAATGTCAGGCAGTCTCACAGATTGCTCACAGGAGAGGAAGGATTGGCAACATCATTGCTCAGAACTTGACAGGATTAATGGCTGGGGAGGAGGAGGATGTACACTTGTGGACCTCACAGGATCCTTCATCAAATACAAGACCACCATGTGGAGAAGTGAGCCGCTTGGGAGGAGCCCCCAGCTGTGGGAAAGAGCAAAGTCAGTGAAATAGGAAACATACCAATTGGCCTCATGGTTGGGGGGAATTGTGGGGGCCTCATAAAGAAGGAGATGGGATGAGGAAGTGAAACAGATGAAACTATAGAAAAAGTAACTTTTTCACTCCCTGACTCTCACAGCTGAAAAGAACCTTCTATTGTTACCCAATCTCTTCATTCTACAAATGATAATAATGATAATATCTAACACAGAGTCAGTACCTACCATAGTACCAGGTGATTGAATACATAATTTATACAATTTATCCCATTTAATCCCAACCATGCTTCTATAAAGTAGGTGCTATTATCAAAATTTTACAGAGGGAGCTGTGGCTCAGTGAGTAGGGTACCAGCCCCATATACAGAGGGTGAAGGGTTCAAGCCTGGCCCTGGCCAAACTGCAACAACAAAAACATAGCCAGGCATTGTGGTGGGCACCTGTGGTCCCAGCTACTCAGGAGGCTGAGGCAAGAGAATTGCCTAAGCCCAAGAGCTAGAGGTTGCTGTGAGCTGAGACGGCACAGCACTCTACAGAGGGCAACAAAGTGAGACTCTGTCTCTAAAAAGAAAAAAAATTTACAGAAGGAAACAATTTAAAGAGTTTAAGTAGCTTACACAAGGTCATTCAGTTCATGAGTTGTAGACCGCTTTGATCCAGTATCTGTACAGCTAACCTCTAGGTCATAAGGTCCCGGAAGACATAGAAACCTATGCCACAGCTAGTTGGAGACTGAACCAGAACCAAACTCATGTCCTCCAATCCCTAATGTAGAGCTCTCAAATCACTAAAGCTTCCTCATGAATTAGAATGAACAAAGTCTCAATTATTTCTCCCAGGTGCTCATGATATAGCACAATCCAGACAGACAATTAGTACTGAACCTCTCTGCTCGCTTTAAGTTGCCTGGGAATCACCCAGATGTCTGAGAGAAATGTACATTTGCTCGTATTGGCACATGATAGAAGATTCTGGCATCTGAGAGAAGATGTTGTGGTTCATAATAAACAATGATAACAGAAACTCAGACAATTACATTTGTAAACTCATCCTAGATAAAGTGCTAAATACCTCATTGCTAAATATCATGACAATCACGTTCAAAATACTCCCCTTAGGAAGCTATGTATTGACACTAATTCATAGCCTATCCTTCAAAGCACTTTTTCTAGGATGAGTTTGTGAACTTAATTGTCAAGCCTCATACAGTGATACTCTAATAGCCATTCCAGAAAAAAAGAGTTCCAAAATTGCTTTGAAGGTTGGCCTAGGTGCTGCCTTCAGTGCATAGCTTCCCAAAGGGAGTACTTTAAAGGTTACCGGCCATAGTGACAGTCAGTAAGCAGGTATGTAGCATGTTTTTTAGGATGAGTTCATGAACTTAATTGTCAGACCTCGTATATCTCTGGAACTTGGACACCTACCAGAAACAACATCTTTGAATTCTCACTTCTTAGAAAAGTGCAGGTTACTGGTTTTTACTGAGGGAGCACATTTTCTGGGTGAATGGCTATAAAAGAAGATCTTGAAAAATTATTTAGCCCATTGCCCTTCCTCTAGGCAGGATAACATGTAAACTATCTTTGAAAAGTGATTTGTTTTCTTTTCCTTAAAAAAATAAAAACAACACGGATTCCATAATATTCTTGTGTTAAAAAGTTTCATTTGTCCTGAAGGTCAAAAGCTTCTTCTAAATATCTAACCCAAAACATTCTAAGGAAATATTCTCTATTTTAGTTAGTTCTCTCCCTCAGGATGAACATTAAATATGTTCACACAGTTTCAGAACTGGGGAGCTACATGGTCCTGGCCTTCCTGAAGGTAATGAAAACCTACAACTATCTTTGAGATATGTGGTCTGTGTGGGTAGGCTGAACAGCCTAACTAGTGGGTACAGGAGTTGGAGGTTTAATCTATAAAAGTGAAAATGGTATTTAATTTTCATTTACCCCAAATCAATAGAAAATAAATCTGGAGGGGAAATGGCAGGAATAGACAAGATGGCTGACCAGAGACATCAGCTGCCAGATCATATCAGGAAGAAGAAAAAGTTTTAGATGAAAAGGAAAAAACAAACAAAAAAAATCATACATCAGGTGTAATTCTGAGGAAAAAGTTACCAGAGTTTCCTGTTCTGCTCCACAGAACAAGAATGGGTAAGATATCCAAGAGGACAATTGCCAAGAGGCTTGGCATCCAGGCAGAAGTGTAGGTAGAGTGATTTGTTTCTCCCTCCATTATATCTCTGAAAGTCAGCAGGCTCCCAAGCTTCTGGAGACCTTTTCTACCCTCCCAAGTCCAAGATCTGCTTATCCCAGTGAACTGGGAGCTTCTTGAAAACAAACCATCAGCCTGATAGTCCCCCTTGGGTCACTTCCCATCAGTCCAGACCTGAGCTGAGATAGCAGGTGCCATATTGCTTCTCCGTCTATTGTGTGCCTTTGTTCTCCCACAGTTTCTCAAATGATAACTGAGGAGTTTTTATCTTGCTTGTTTCCACACAAATATTACCCAACTCAAATCAACACTGTGGAAGCCATAGGAGGCCAGTGGCTCACTGGGCACCTCTTTGACCCCCAAACCTGGAAATTCCAGGTGGGCTGCCTTTCAAAAAGAAGGGCAGAGATGACCAGAGTGCCAGCATTCCTCCATCTAGACTCTTCTTCTTTCCCCCACCACCCATAGCTAATGAGAGAGATGATTGAGTTGGGGTTTCCCCTTTTTGGTACATCCACTACCCTGGACTTCCACAAAAAGTGAGGTTCAAACCTTTCCTCTTAAAATCTGCAGAGGACTAAGAGGTGTTAAGACTGTGACCTTCCTAGTGCTGCTTGCCCAGCTGCTCCATTAGAGCAGTGCCCACTCTAAGCACCCCATGGGTAGCTCAATCAGGAATTGATCTAAGGATAGGCCTGAAGCCAAATCCCATACCCCCAGGACTTTATCATGTTGCTTGGAAGCATGGAAGGGAGATTAGTCAACTAATCTCTGAAAGTGAGGGAGTCCAGATGGGCAGCACTAAAAAGAGAGCAGTGTGGTCCCCAAGCACAGTGCAGACATGTAGTACCCTCCTCCAACAGGAAGGCTATGCTCTCAGCCCACAATGCCATCATGGGAAAGCTCAGCTATTCCAGCCTGCCTACTGGCAGATGCCAAAGAGTGACTATGAAGCAAGGGAGCGGGGAAAGAAGAAAACTCATTTCTGACAGCCAGACTGTGAACCTCAGATGGCCTTGCCTCTACAAGCAGCCCCTCACTGGTGGCTTTCCCAGAAGCTGGGAGCAGATCTTTGACTACTGCCAAAACATCTGCCTTATCAGCTTTTGTGGAGCTGGAGGGCAGGCCCATCCAATCCAACCCCATCTGCCTGGCTCCCCCAATTGCCTTTTGCTGTGGCAGAGACTAAGGGCTGAAAATTTCAGAACTCCACCCACCACCAGGGGCATTTGAGTGCTTCTGGGATGGTCACAGGTCCTAAAATCAATAACTCAGCTTGTTCTTCTGGCAAACACCACTTGCTGGTATAACATTTGCTGACTCAATCATACAGGATATGGTTGATTATCATCCACAAACACCACCTATTCTCTCAGAGATTAAACTGTGTGACCCAATACAATTCATACTGCTAAGATACCACAGGGCTGGGGAAAGAGAAGGGATTTTAAAGACCTCTAACATCTCTCATCAAAGAGAGCCAGAGAATCTGCCCACACACATAGTTCACCTGTGTTGCAGCCTACAAACAACAAGCAACTGAGGATATTCATAACCAAGGGATCCATCCTGAAACTAGATTACCATTAAAGCACCCATATCCAGAACCTAGATCACCATCAAAACACCTGTAACCAAAGGAAAAGATTCTTATCCAAAATACGCCATAGACACTACTTTAAAAGTAGGAAGGAGCCCCATTTAACCAAGACAAAATCCAAAAAAAACAACAAAAGAAGGGACAGCTTCCCCAGATGAGAAGGAATTAGTGAAAAGACTAAAAAAAAAAAAAAAAAATCAGAGTGAAAGAATGCTCTCAAAGGGGAACATCAAATCTCTAACAATGGATGTCAACCAAAATGAACATATTAGAATGACATATAAGACATCCTAAATATGTACTATAAGGAAATTCAATGACATTTAAGAGAAAATGGAAAACCAATTCAAAGAAACCAGAAAAACAATTCATGAAATGAATGAAAAATACACTAAAGAGATTAACATGTTAGAAAAAGAGAACTTCTAGTAAGGAAAAATTTATTTAAGGAAATACAAAATGCAGTGGAAAGTTTTAGGGTTTTAGACCAGACAGAATAAAGAATCACAGAACTTGAAGACAACTCTTTTGAATTAAATCAGTTAGTCAGAAATAAAAAACAGAGAATGAAGAGGAATGAACATTTACAAGAAATATGAAATTGTGTAAAACAGCCAAATACAAGACTCACAGACTTCCCTAAGGATGAATACAGAAATCTTGGCAAGCCTTTTTGAGGGAAAAATTAAGAAAAACATCCCTGGTCTTGCTAGAGATTTACACTTCCAGGAATAAGAAGCTCAAAGCGCCAGGCCTCCACAGAACCACCCTTGGTCAGGGACTCCTACGGTGACCACGTGGACCTGCACCTGGCACCTGCAGGGCCTCCACAGGTGGAGGCAAGAGCACGCCCCTGTGCCCAGGGCCTGCTGAGCCTCCACAGGCCCACCTTCTGCTAGGGACTCCACCAGGGACTGCCAGGTCTCTGCAGGTCTGCCCCCAGCCAGGAACTCCCCTGGTGACCTCTGCCCCAAGCCCCACACAGCCAGGGCCTCCCTACCACCTCCCATGGCTAGAGACTCTGCTGGAAACCTCGCGGCTCCACACCCCGTGCCTGCCAGGCCTCAGCATTCTTGCCTCCGGCCAAGGAGTGCAGGAGCCATGCAATCCACATCCTCCCTCCCATACACTCCCTGCCTCCAGCCCCACCCATTTGACCAAGGACTCCAGAAGCCACGGGACTGGGGCCCTTCTTCTAGAGCCCTCTTTGCCTCTGCAAGGAGCCCTTCTCCCAGCCAGAGACTGCTGGAGCCATGGGCTCTCTTTGCCAAAGTCACTGGGCACGTGGCACTCCCAGAACCGTGTGCACTATCCCCCGCCCTGCTACTGGATCCAGGGGTGCCACACTCCAGAGCTGCTTCCGCAGCCAGAACTCCCTTGCTGGGGCAGTCCCAGAGGAGCTACACAGAGTCACTCTCTACAAAGTTCCAGCAACAATAGATCCTACTGGGGTCTAATCTTGGAGAGACACCTTCCCAACTCTGAGGACAGCCAGAGGCAAGGGTACAAAACAATCATGGGGTGGAATCAATGGAAAAACTCTGGCAATATGAATAATCGGAGTAGATCAACTCCTCCAACAAAGGACAAGGCAGACACAGCACAAGATCTCTTGCATAGGCAAATGGCTGAGATGTCAGAAATCGAATTCAGAATCTGGATAGCAAATAAAATCAGTGAAATGGAGGAAAAGACAGAATCAGAATTTCAATCAGTAATCCATAAGATGACGTAGAAGATGTCTCAAGAATTCAACGAATTCAAAGACAAAATGACCAAAGATTTTGACACATTGAGATAAGAAGATGCAGCCCTCAAAGATCTGAGACATACAGTAGAATCTGTCAGTAACAGAATGGAGCAAGCAGAAGAAAGGATTTCTGATATTGAGGACAAATCTTTCGAACGCTCCCAAACCTCCAAAGAGGAAGAGAAATGGAAGGCAAAACAGATCACTCTCTCAGAGAGCTGTGGGATAATCTGAAGAAAACCAATATTCATCTCATAGTGATCCCTGAAAGTGATGCAACAGCTTCACAAGACACAGAGTCTCTTCTTCATGAGATTATGAAAGAGAACTTTCCAGTCATGCCAAGAGTTTCTGAAATTCAGATAGCATACAATTTCAGAACTCCAGCATGACTCAACCCAAATAAGACATCCTCCAGACACATCATAATCAATTTCACTAAAGTTAATATGAAGGAGAAAATTCTGAAAGCAGCCAGATGTTAAAAAAAAAAAACATTACCTACAAAGGGAAGAACATTAGAATAACTGCAGATCTCTCTGATCAAACCTTTCAAGCTATAAGAGGGAAGTCATTGACTTTAAATCTCCTAAAACAAAATAATGTTCAACCCAGGATCCTGTATCCAGCTAAACTGAGTTTCCTTTATGATGGAGAAATTAAATACTTTAATGACATCCACATGTTGAAGAAATTTGCCATAACTAAAACAGCTCTCCAGGATATTCTCAGACTTATCTTCCATAATGACCTGTGCAATTCCCCACCACAAAAGTAAACCTGCTCAGAAACTTTGATCAAATTCCAACTTCCACAGTCACAAAAGGATTAAAAATGTCCACTAGACTTTCAAAAGGCTTATCAATATTCTCAATTAATGTGAATGGGTTAAATTGTCCTCTAAAGAGGTTGACTGACTGGATACAAAAACTCAGGCCAGACATCAGCCTGAACCTCATCTTACCTTAAAAGAGAAATATAGACTCAAGGTGAAGGGATGTTAATCTATACTCCAGGCAAATGGAAAGCAGAAAAAAGCAGGTGTTGCAATCCTATTTGCAGAAACAATAGGCTTTAAACCAACAAAAATAAGGATGGCTAAGGATGGACACTGTATATTTGTTAAAGGTACTACTCAATATGATGAGATTTCAACTATTAATATTTATGCACCCAACCAGAATGCACCTCAATTTATAAGAGAAACTCTAACAGACATGAGCAACTTGATTACCACCAGCTCCATAGTAGTTGGAAAAATTAACACTGCTTTAGCAGTGCTGGATAGATCCTCCAAAAAGAAGCTAAGCAAAGAAATTTTAGATGTAAACTTAACCATTCAAAATCTGGATTTAACAGACATATACAGAACATTTCACCCCAACAAAACTGAATACACATTCTTCTCATCAGCCAACAGAACATAATCCAAAATCGATCACATCCTAGATCACAAGTCTGACCTCAGCAAAATTAAAAGAATAGAAATTATTCCTTGCATCTTCTCAGACCAGCATGGAATAAAAGTTGAACTCAATAACAACAGGAATCTGCATACTCATACAAAAACATTTAAGCTAAATAACCTCATACTGAAGGATAGCTGGGTCATAGATGAGATTAAGAAGGAAATTACCAAATTTTTGAAACAAAATGACAATGAAGACAAGAATAATTAGAACCTCTGGGATACTGCAAAGGCAGTTCTAAAAGGCAAATTTATAGCATTGCAAGCCTTCATCATGAAAATGGAAAGAAGGGAAGTTAACAACTTACTGGGACATCTTAAGCAACTGGAGAAGGAAAAATATTCCCACCCCAAACCCAGCAGAAGAAAAGAAATAACCAAAATCAGAGCAGAATTAAATGAAATTGAAAACAAAAGAATTATACAACATATAAATAAATCAAAAAGTTGGTTTTTTGAAAAGGTCAATAAAATAGATAAACCTTTGGCTAACTTAACCAGGAAAAAAAGAGTAAAATCTTTAATTTCATCTATCAGAAATGGTAAAGACAAAATAACAACAGACCACTCAGAAATTCAAAAAATCCTTAACGAATATTTCAAGAAACTATACTTTCAGAAATATGACAATCTGAAGGAAATTGACCAATACTTGGAAGCACTTGGAAGCATGCTTCCAAGTATTGGTCAATTGGTCTGGCTTTGACTTAGCCAGAATGAAGAGGAAATGTTGAACAGGCTTATATCAAGTTCTGAAATAGCATCAACAATACAAAATCTCCCTAAAAAGAAAAGCCCAGGACCAGATGGCTTCATATCAGAATTATACCAAACCTTTAAAGAAGAACTAGAACCTATATTACTTAACCTCTTCCAAAACATAGAAAAAGAAGGAATACTACCAAACACATTCTATGAAGCAAATATCATCTTGATCCCTAAACCAGGGAAAGACCCAACAAGAAAAGAAAATTATAGACCAACATCACTAATGAATATTGATGCAAAAATATTCAACAAGATCCTAACAAACAGAATCTAACAACACATCAAACAAATTATACACCATGACCAAGTGGGCTTTATTCCAGGGTCTCAAGGCTGGTTCAATATACGTAAATCTATTAATGTAATTCAGCAAATAAACTGATTAAAAAATAAAGACCATATTATTCTATCAATTGATGCAGAAAAACTTTTTGACAATATCCAGCATCCCTTCATGATCAGAACACATAAAAAAATTGGTATAGAAGGGACATTTCTTAAACTGATAGAGGCCATCTATGCAAACCCACAGCCAATATCATATTGAATGGAGTTAAATTGAAATCGTTTCCATTTAGATCAGAAACCAGGCAAGGGGGTCCATTATCTCCTCTGCTCTTCAACATTGTAATGGAAGTTTTAGCCATTGCAATTAGGGAAGAAAAGGTGATCAAGGGTATCCATATAGGGTCAGAAAAGATCAAACTTGCACTCTTTGCAGATGATATGATTGTACATCTGGGAAACACCAAGGATTCTACTACTAAATTTCTAGAAGTGAATATAGAAGGAATATAGCAATGTCTCAGGCTACAAAATCAACACCCATAAATCTGTAGCCTTTATATATACCAACAATAGCCAAGCCAGAAAAATAATCAAGGACTCTATCCCTTTCACAGTAGTGGCAAAAAAGATGAAATATTTGAGAGTTTATGTAACAAAGGATGTGAAAGATCTCTATAAAGAGAACTATGAAACTTTAAGAAAAGAAATAGCTGAAAATGTTAACAAATGGAAAAATATTCCATGCTCATGGCTGTGAAGAATCAACATTGTTAAAATGTCTATACTACCCAAAGCAATATATAATTTTAATGCAATTCCTATTAAAGCTCCATTGTCATATTTTAATAATCTCGAAAAAATAATACTTTTTTAAATATGGAATCAGAAAAAAACTCAAATAGCCAAGACATTTCTCAGAAGTAAAAACAGAGCATAAGGAATCACGCTACCAGACCTGAGACTATACCATAAATTGATAGTGATCAAAACAGCATGGTACTTTGTACAAAAACAGAGAGGTAGGTGTTTGGTTCAGAATAGAGAACCAAGAGATGAATCCTGCTACTTACCGTTACTTGATCTTTGACAAGCCAATTAAAAACATTTAGTGGGGAAAAGACTCCCTATTTGGCAAATGGTGCTGGGAGAACTGGTTAGCGACCTGTAGAAGACTGAAACTGGACCCATACCTCTCACCATTAACTAAGGTAGACTCTCACTGGATTAAAGATTTAAACTTAAGACATAAAACTATAAAAATTCTAGAAGAAAGTGCAGGGAAAACTCTTGAAGGAATTGGCTTGGGTGAATATTTTATGAGGAGGACTCCTCAGGCAAATGAAGCAGTATCAAAGATACACTACTAGGACCTGATCAAACTAAAAAGCTTCTGTACAGCCAAGAACATAGTAAGTTTAGCAAGCAGACAGCCCTCAGAATGGGAGAAAATATTTGCAGGTTATGCCTCCGACAAAGGTTTAATAACCAGAATACACAGAGAATTCAAACATATTAGCAAGAAAAGAACAAGTTATCCCATCTCAGGATGGATAAAAGACTTGAAGAGAAACTTCTCTAAAGAAGATAGGCGCATGGCCTACAGACATACGAAAAAATGCTCACCATCCTTAATCATCAGAGAAATGCAAATCAAAACTATTTTGAGACATCACCTAACTCCAGTAAGATTAGCTCACATAACAAAATCCCAAAACCAGAGATGTTGATGTGAATGTGGAGGAAAGGGAACACTTCTACACTGCTGATGGGAATGCACACTAATAAGTTCCTTTTGGAAGGATGTATGGAGAGTACTTAGAGACCTAAAAATTGACCTGCCATTCAATCCTATAATTCCTTTACTAGGTATATACCCAGAAGACCAAAAATCACACTACAACAAAGACATCTGTACCAGAATGTTTATTGTAGGCCAATTCATAATTGCTAAGTCATGGAAGAAGCCCAAGGGCCCATCGACCCACAAATGGATTAATAAATTGTGGTTCATGTATACCATGGAATATTATGCAGCCTTAAAGAAAGATGGAGACTTTACCTCTTTCATGTTTACATGGATGGAGCTGGAACATATTCTTCTTAGCGAAGTATCTCAAGAATGGAAGAAAAAGTATCCAATGTACTCAGCCCTACTATGAAGCTAATTTATAGCTTTCATATG
>CAUYON010084196.1:0-13505 GCA_963573935.1 Arctocebus calabarensis | reverse complement strand
AACAGAGAGATAGATGTATGGAACAGAATAGAGAACCAAGAGATGAACCCAGCTACTTACCGCTATTTGATCTTTGACAAGCCAATTAAAAACATTCGGTGGGGAAAAGATTCCCTATTTAACAAGTGCTGGGTGAACTGGCTGGTGACCTGTAGAAGACTGAAACTGGACCCATACCTTTCACCATTAACCAAGATTGACTCTCACTGGATCAAAGATTTAAACTTAAGACATGAAACTATAAAAATAATAGAAGAAAGTGCAGGGAAAACTCTCAAGGGAATTGGCCTGGGTGAATTTTTTATGAGGAGGACTCCCCAGGCAATTGAAGCAGTATCAAAAATACACTACTGGGACTTGATCAAACTAAAAAGCTTCTGCCCTGCTAAGAACACAGTAAGTGTTGCAGGCAGACAGCCCTCAGAATGGGAGAAAATATTTGCAGGTTATGCCTCAGACAAAGGTTTAATAACCAGAATACACAGAGAACTCAAGCTTATTGGCAAGTAAAGGGCAAGTGATCCCATCTCAGGGTGGGGAAAGGACTTGAAGACAAACTTCTCTAAAGAAGACAGGTGCATGGCCTACAGACACATGAAAAAATGCTCACCATCCTTAATAATCAGAGAAATGCAAATCAAAACTACTTTGAGATATCATCTAACTCCAGTAAGATTAGCCCACATAACAAAATCCCAAAACCAGAGATGTTGGCGTGGATGTAGAGAAAAGGGTATACTTCTACGTTGCTAGTGGGAATGCAAACTAATACATTCCTTTTGGAAAGATATTTGGAGAATACTTAGAGATCTAAAAATAGATCTGTCATTCAATCCTATAATTCCTTTATTAGGTATATATCCAGAAGACAAAAAATCA
Source organism: Arctocebus calabarensis (assembly GCA_963573935.1). Lineage (NCBI taxonomy): Eukaryota > Metazoa > Chordata > Mammalia > Primates > Lorisidae > Arctocebus > Arctocebus calabarensis. Next base: position 12,626 of record CAUYON010084196.1, on the reverse strand, counting down.
CATCATAATAAAGATATATGTACTAGAATATTTATTGCAGCCCAATTCATAATTGCTAAGTCGTGGAAGAAGCCCAAGTGCCCATGGACCCACGAATGGATTAATAAATTGTGGTACATGTATACTATGGAATATTATGCAGCCTTAAAGAAAGATGGAGTCTTCACCTCTTTTGTGTTTACATGGATGGAGCTGGAACATATTCTTCTTAGCAAAGTATCTCAAGAATGGAAGAAAAAGTATCCAATGTACTCAGCCCTAATATGAAGCTAATTTATAGCTTTCGTATGAAGGCTAAAACTCAATTATAGCACAAGAATACAGGGAAAAGGACAAGGGAGGGGAGGTGAGAGGGGAGGATGGGAGGAGGGAGGGCGATTGGTGCAGTCACACTTATGGTGCATCTTAGAAGGGTACTGGTGAAACTTATTAAATGTAGAATATCAATGTCTTCATATAGTGATTACGAAAATGCCATGAAGGCTATGTTTAACAGTTCAACCAAAATATTTCAGATTGTACATGAAGTCAGCACATTGTGCCCCATGATTGCACTAATGTACACAATTATGATTTAATAAAATTATTTTAAAAAATAAATAAAATTAAAAAATTGTAAGAGAAGACATGGATGATGCCTTATCTCTTTCACCAGAAAATTAGCCAGGGCCTTCTGCATGAATTATTGAAGAATATTAGTTCTTTCTCCACCTTATGTGAATCTGATGAAGAATGCCTCTCCAATTTTCATGGTTTTCTCTGAGTTTTGGGGTCTTACCTGTCTCAGGCTTCCCTTCAGCGGCTTGTTACACGAGTGGCAACTGGCCTAAACATTGTTCCAGCTGAGAACTTGGTATTTTCCCTTAAGTAACAGTCTCCTGGGTTTTCCCATTTTTTCCTATGTTGTAAAACATTCATTCACTAATATATTCTTTTGTTAAAATTTATTTAGCATCTATTCCATGCCAGACAATGTTCTAAACATTTGGCTGCTTTTGTGGAGGTTTACATATAGTGGAATGTCTAAAATTGTTGCCGGAATATTCTCTGCGCTAGTTCTTTTTTCTTGGGGTGTAAAGAATGAAACTATGGATGACCAGATAGAGTTTATTGTCAGAGAGAGAACCAGAAGGGAAAGAAGGGCAAAAGAGCCTTCAAAAGTGGTGGGGGTGGGTGGGGTGGACCCAAGTGGGAAGCCCCCCACAGCATGCTTTTTGTCTAGAGGTTCATATCATGCCTTCCAGCAAGGGGTCTTGAGAATGTATGTGCCACTGGCCAGGAGCACAGACGGAAAACATTCTGCTGTGTTGATTGGCAGATGAATGTGTTCCTTACAGTTCCTGTACCAAGTGAGCCAGTAGGGTGCATGTTTTTTATTCCAAGAGGAGCTACCCTGATGAGATACTAATCAGCTTGCTACTGTCTGGTCTTGCTTGAGTGCAGAGAATGCATTCTGAAAAGGTCTGTTTTCCCAGACCTAGAAAATGAGGGGGTCTCTGTCCAACCCCGAGTGGGGGAAACTTGTATCAAAACTGCTCCAGTTTTTTTTTTTTTTTTTTTTTAGAAACAGTCTCACTTGATCACCCTCAGAGTGCCCTGGCCTCACTGCTCACAGCAACCTCCAGTTCTTGGGTTTAGGCAATTCTCCTGCCTCAGCCTTGCAGGTAGCTGGGACCACAGCTGCCATAACTCCTGGCTGTTTTTTTTGTTGCAGTTTGGCTGGGGCTGGGTTTGAATGAAGGGGCACAGTACCCTGCACCCTTGTAAGGTGAATCAATCTCATTTGTGCTCCTTGAGGTATGAGACCCTGAGAAGGAACATTTATCGTACTTGGGCTAGATGTGAGTTTGGGGGGATATTCTCCCCCAGCTGCAGAAGTGGCCTTGCTGAAAAATGCAGGCAGTTATGCCTAAAGGAAAGAATGTGCCAGAGAGCCCCACCAAGTCGCAGCTGGGGATTAATCACCTGCCTGGGGCAGTGGGCCATTGCAGTTTGTTCCCTACTTCAATTTACACAATAACTTTCAGTTAATTGTATAGGGAAGTAGGCAAACAGAACAAACAACCCAGTGCCTTTGTATTTTATCTCCATTGTTGTTTATCTCCAAACAGGATATTCTTAGTTTAAAAAGGTGTGTACATACTTTGCTGTATTAATGCAAACAAGGAATGTTTGTGGCAGGTTTTGTTAACTTTTGTGTTCTTTATTCTTAGATACTGTTATCTGATGATTTGTGGTATATAAGAATCTTAGTAAAGATGGGTAGTTGCTGAATGCCAGAGCCAACTTCAGTCTTCCCTTTTCAAATCAATCATTTTGTCTGCAGTGCTTCCTCTGTGTCATCAACTAAGTAGGTTAGAGAACAGCAACATTTGAACCCACCACCCTCAGTATATGGGGCTGGCACCCTACTCCCTGAGTCAAAGGTGCCACTCCAGAACTTCCCAGTTTTAAAAACTGAAAGTCCTGTGTCTTGGGCACCTCCTTAGACTTGAACAAATAAGGATGCTTGGTTATCCTAGAGAGAATTTATCAACAGCACTTTTTTATTTTTAGAAGACAGTCATAAAAACCTGGTAGAGAAACTCAGGAACTCTACTTTAGTAATAGTTCAAGTTGATGGTTACAGGAAGATCTTACAGATGCTGCTACATGTGTCCTGGATTCCTTAGTGGGTGAACTTCGTTGGACAATAAGGAAAACTGGCTTCCTTTAAATTCTAATTTTCGGCTTGGCACCTGTGGCTCAACGGGCTAAGGCGCCAGCCACGTACACCTGAGTTGGCGTGTTCAAATCCAGCCCGGGCCCGCCAAACAACAATGATGGCTGCAACCAAAAAAAAATGGCCGGGCGTTGTGGCAGGCGCCTGTAGTCCCAGCTACTTGGGAGGTGGAGGCAGGAGACTCGCTTGAGTCCAGGAATTGGAGGTTGCTGTGAGCTGTGATGCTACAGCACTCTATCCAGGGTGACAGCTTGAGGCTCTGTCTCAAAAAAAAAAAAAATTCTAACTTTCTACCTGATATTCAGGGAGAGACTCAGATAAAATTTAAAATAAAGAATGTTTATTTTCTGTCCTTCCTCTTACCCATATTTTATCTCCTTCAGGACAGAATGTTTCCAAATCTCCCGCTTTCTCGAGGCATGTGTCAACTGTCAAGAAAGTAAGAGGAGCCTCAGGGATCAGACACAAAGATGAAATGGAGAGTGGTAACTGTGAAGCAACTTTGGGGCTACACTGACAGATATTTTGAGCCTCAGCAACAAAGGAGCTTAAGGTGTAATGGCCACGTAGGAATGGGAAAAATAGGCCTTGGTTTCTAGCAAGGTGGAGAGTTGGAATTGATATGCCTAGAAAGTTTCTCAGCCTCAAAGTGTTACAGCTTCAGTGAAAGGTAGATCAGAAAATCCATCCATCAGCAATAGTTGATAAAAGAAAAGCTTACCTGCTCAGGCAGGGAAATAGGAAATAAAATAGAATAAAAAATATACAATACAATAGATCTCCTAAGAATCAAAATTATAAACCTCTTCTTACCTAACTGTGCATTTATATTGCCTGTGGGCTCTGGGAATTCTTAAGCAGCTCAATTAATAGAAGAACCTTGCTACTTTTCTGACCTCACCTTTCCTGGTCTCGCCCTCACTTACTAAAACTACTTCCTCAATACTGTTTTCTTTCCTATTCTTTGAACATATCAGCCATATGTTTTTTTTAAATTTCAAAATATTAAAGGAGTACAAGTGTTCTGTTATGTGAATGAATTGCATAATGTTGAAGTCAGAGCTTTTAGTGTGCCCATCACCAGAATGGTTTTTATTTTTTTTATTTAATTTAATTTTTATTTATTTTTTTATTTTGTTTCTGGTTAATTTGAGGATACAAAGAATTCGGTTATAATGTTTGTGTTTGTTAGGTGGAGTGCCTTTTATAATTGTGTCCGACCCCATCCCAGAAGATGTGCCATACACCCTAATGTTGTGTCCTTTAAGTGGGAGGACACAACCCCTCCTGGCTCCCTCATTCCCCTGCTCCCTACCTTGAATTGGGTTTTTCTCTTACAGTGGCATGTATTAGATCATCTACCAGCTTCTTATTAGTATTGAGTGCATTGGATTCTTGCTTGTCCACTCTTGTGATGCTTTACTGGGAAGAATATGTTACAACTCCATCCAGGTCAATACAAAAGACGTAAAGTCTTCACCTATTTAATGGCTGAATAGTATTCCATTCCTTGTTAATCCACTCCTGGGTTGATGGGCATTTAGGTTGTTTCCTCATTGAGGGACTGTAAATTGAGCTGCAATAAACAATCTAATGCAAATGCCCTTATAATAAAATGATTTTTTTATTCTGGGTAGATGCCTAGTAGTGGAATTATGGGATCAAATGGGAAGTCTAATTCGAGGTCTTCGAGGATTCTCCATACTTCCATCCAAAAAGGTTGTATTAGTTTGCAACTATTCCCAACCCAAATAGCTTTTATTGTGCTCAATAGCTGTGTTTTCACTCCCACCTAGAATCCTGATTTTGATGAACTTCACATCTCTTTGTGCCTGTGTGTGCCAATCAATTAGCTCTCAATTATTAGAGAGTACAGGTAGTGCTTGTTTTTCCATTCCTGAGATATTTCACTCAGGATAATGGTCTCCAGTTCTGCACAAGTTACTCCAAAAGACATTATTTCACATTCTTTTTTTATGGTTGAGTACTACCATGGTGTATATATACCACTTTTTTTTTTTTTTTTTTTGTAGAGAGAGTCTCACTTTATTGCCCTCAGTAGAGTGCCGTGATGTCACACAGCTCACAGCAACCTCCAGCTCTTGGGCTTAGGCAATTCTCTTGCCTCAGCCTCTGGAGTAGCTGGGACTACAGGTGCCTGCCACAACACCTGGCTATTTTTCTGTTTTTGAAGTTCAGCCGAGGCTGGGTTTGAACCCATCACCTTTGGTATATGGGGCCAGCGCCCTACTCGAGCCACAGGCGCTGCCCCTATACCACTTTTCTTAATCCACTCATGAATTAATGGGTATTTAGGCTGATTCCACCTCTAGGCAGAGCTGCAGGTCCAGGGTAAGCAGGGGAGTTTTAGGGGTAGAGCTGCAGGCTGCACAGCAGTGCTGAAGCCATTGGCCACGTGGCTAAAGTGAAGCCTCAGTAAAATTACCTTTGGGCCTAAGAGTAGCATTGGGCCTTAGAGGCTGAGCCTGGCTCCTGCAAAGAGCTAGAGTCTTCAGGGTGGAGTCACAGGCCAGGGACTGTGATGGAGCCTTGGCAGCAGAGTCTCAAGGTCCAGGGGCAGCATAGAAGCCACAAGCTGTGCTGAAGCCTCAAGGGCAAGGCCTGGGGGCCCCAGGAGAGTATTGGAGCTTCAGTGCCAGAGTGGTGGGCCTGGATACAGCAGGAGCCTGGAAGTGTAACTGAGGTCTGGAGGCAGGGCAGGAACTGAGAGAGTAGGATGGGGTGAGACAACCTCACAGGAACCATGGGGGTATAGCCAGATGGGGTGGGTGGTGGCAGCATGAGGGTCATGGACATTCTCCTATTCAGATCCTGCAGAGATAGTTGCAGGCTTCTCAGATGGTGTCTGTGGCATTGCTGATACCCATTCTCCTCAAATCCCCTATTGGAGAGGAGGGATGCTTAGCTCCCAATCCCAAGGCTCCCCAAGGAAAGTGTGGGCTCTAACTGCTCTTTCTATTCAGCAGGGCCATGCAGAGGTGGCTGCAGCAAAGCCAAGCCTGTGCAGACCTGACATTGAGAACTTGGAACGTCTTCAGTTACAGTAACCCAGGAATGGAGGCCACCAGGTCCCTGCTGCTCTGGCTTACTGGTGCAGTGTCACTGCACAAACTCCACGTGGCTCTTGGAGCAAACCAGAAGTCTACAATGGCATTGGGGCTTCCCCACAGCCTGATGCTCAGAGCCTGCTGGGGGAGTGTAGATCCCTAGGGCTCTCCTCCTGCCTTTTCCTTGTATAGATGCCTCACCCAGGTCCCTTTCAATTTTGCAGAATGAATCTCCCCACCACCTTCTCCTTCACTCTAAATGTCCTCTATGACTTCTCTGGTGTTTTATAATGCTCCTTCCAAGAACAGCGATCTGTAGATGGGCATCCACCTGCAACCTTCAATCCTCTTCCTCAAGAGCAACATGGCCTGCTTGGGCTGTTTCTAGTCTGCCATCTAGTCTGGTGCTTATATTTATTTTTCATCTGCTTTAATGTCTTTATACTGCTTTTTCTATTTTGAATGTTCTTTGTTTTTTTGTATAAGTGTACTGCAAGTTTCCTTATTCAATAAAACCTTTACTAAAGTGTCAACCTCTCAGTGAAGTCTTCTCTGACACCTCAATTTAAAATTGCAACTCATCCATCCCTCTCAATCTTCGTAATCCTCATTCATTTTTGCCAAGACTTACCACCTTCTAAATAAAAGTAATAGCTCCAAGAGGAGCTTACACTTTAGGAATTTTTGTCTTTGTTAATATGTTTCAATTAATAGGAAAAGTACATTGTAAATAGTAGGTTCTCATTTTAGACAATGGAATGAAAGAATTAGTGACAAAGAAACCCACCAGCACCAAATATAAGCCCTCTCTAAGGGATAAAAATCTCAAGTTTGACTACTTAGGATTGACATTAATAAAGTCCCTTTGAAGATTAACTCAAAATGAAAAAAAAAAAAAAAGATATAAAGTAAGTTATCAACTGACAGCCAACTTGGCATGGACCAAACGTAGAAACCCCTTGGTACTTCAGATGACAGAATCACTGAATTCAGATATCGAACAAGCATGGTTATTGATTGAAGACATAAAATAAAGTCTTAAAATTTATTTATTTATTTAAATAATTATTCTGTCTCCCAGGTTAGAGTGCCATTGGTATCATCATAGCTCACAGCAACCTCAAACTCTTGGGCCTAAATGATCTTCCTGCCTCAAACTTCCCTGTAGCTAGGACTACAGGCACCCATCACCAGGCCCAGCAACTTTTTCAATTTTTAGTAGGGAAAGTGTCTTGCTCTTGCTCAGGCTGGTCTCAAATTCCTGACCTCTGCCTTGGCCTCCCAAGAGTGCTAGGCGTATAGGCATGAGCCACTGTGCCTCACCAAGGTCTTAAAATTTAATAAATAGAACCAGACTTAGGTGAAAAAAATAACTGATATACTGTGTTTAAAAACAACTGAGTGGAGATACAAAGAAATGGATGAGAAAAATACCTAAATAGCATATTGGAGACACAAAGAGAAAAATATGCCTAAGGTTTACACAGAAATGGTTATAAAAAGGAAAATCCTAGTATGTGAATAAAGATAATTTCAGAAAGGTGAACTTCAGAGCATAGAAAATTAGGAAGAAGTACTTTTTGTACAAATAACTATTCATTTTTTTTTCAGTATTGATGAAACCCCAGATTCATGAAGCACAAAGTGTGTCAAGCAGAATTAATAAAACTAAATATAAGCAGACCTGTTGACTGATATCGAATGATACCACTGACATAAAAAAAGATTTTTTTTAAAAAAAGAACAATAAATAGATATAGTATTATTCTCTCTCAGAAGCAGTAATAGTAGCCAAAGGATCATGGAATATCTTCAAAGTATTAAGAGAAAATAATTGTCCTCCTTGATTTAAAAGCAGAAAAAATATATCAGAAAGTGAATGGAAATAAACACATTTTTAAATCAACATAAACTAGTTCGACATGCCGGCATGTGCCTGTAATCACAGCTGCTTGGGCAGCTCAAGTGGGAACACTGCTTGAGTTTAGGAGTTTGAGACCGAACTCCACAATGCAGTGACACTCCATCTCAAAAATAAATAAATAAAAATCACAAAATCTGAGAGACAATGCCACTAACAATTATTTCTGAGTATACCTCCAAAAGTTACAATTAGAGAAAAAGGAAATTAAAACTGTAAATAAGACTTGAGCTAAGAAACTATTTTGAAAAATCAAAAAACAATCATAGGAAATAATTATTATAAGGCTAATGTTGAGGTCATACAAACAGGCAAAACTACAATTTGGGTATTAAATTCTGGAGAACCTATAATCATCTCAATAGACTTAGAAAAATATTTGTTGAGAGATTTTACTATTCATGACAAAAGTTCTCAGCAAACTAGGATGAAAAAAGATTTTGTTAATCTGATAGTGTTATATTTTGATATCTATATTAATACTGAAGATATGCACACCTTATCTGGAGGACAGAATATTATTATTTACTTACAACAAATACAATATACTAGATCCTGTTGATTTTTATCTCTGGGGTGAGGCAATGAGAGTGTAATGATAAATCACAGGGTATACCATAGGCAATTTCTGAAAGTTCATATTCAAAATATGAATATGAGCATTCAGATAGGAGAGTAAAAGTCATCTCTCTTATCCTTCTGAAGGAAAGGAGAAAAACCTTTGCTCCTTGGGAATGGTCCCCAGTTCTTACATTCATCCTTTTAAAGGTAAATAAATCCTTTTAGAGAGAAGAGAAAATCAGTGCCTTCAACTTTACCACAAAAGAAATGTTTCTTTGGTTCCAGATCTCTCCCCCACTGGAAATGCAAACATGTACTTCCAGGGGACTAAATCTACCTGGATAGTCTCTCCTTATGGAATCAGTCATAAATTAAGTTCCAAAGCTTCTTCTTTTAGTCCAGGTCTTAAGTTTCCCCAGAATTTGTTCAAAAAGCCCTAACTGTGCAAACATATAAAATGTTTCTTTGCAGTCCCATATGTATATTTATCATCAAAAACTGTGAAACAGGCTTTGCATTTAATGGTGAAACTTAAAAGCATTCTGTGAGATGTTGGGAAAAAGAAAAGGATGTCTGTTATCACCACTTTTATTCAACATTGTACTAGTGAGTGCAGTAAGAAAAAGAAATAAAGCAATTTGAGATAAGAAAGAATGAAATTAAATTATTATTCACAAATGACAAGATTGTCTATACAAAATTTAAGAGACTCTCTAAAGCAGCAGTTCTCAACTTGTAGGTCACGACCCCTTTGTAACAATGAATATACATCGCAGCATTAGGAAGGTTAAAAACCATTGCTCTAAAGACTTGTTAGAATTTTAACAGTTTATCAAGAAAACTGGGTAAAACTTTACTAAATTCTTATATATCATATATGTACAATTATAAAATGTAATTTTATGAAGATATAATGGCAATATCAAAACAAAGGTAGAGGGCAGACAAAAATAAATCTAATAAAACTTATTGAAGACATTTATGTAAAAAGGTAGAACATTCTTTGAAAAGATATATATATATATTTTTTTGTAGAGACAGAGTCTCACTTTGTTGCCCTTGTTAGAGTGCCATGGCATCGCACAGCTCACAGCAACCTCCAGGTCTTGGGCTTAGCTGATTCTCTTGCCTCAGCCTCACGAGTAGCTGGGACTACAGGTGCCCACCACAACACCTGGCTATTTTGTTGTTGTTGTTGCAGTTTGGCCGGGGCCAGGTTTGAACCCACCACCCTCAGCATATGGGGCTGGTGCCTTACCAACTGAGCCCCAGGTGCCGCCCAGAAGATTTTTTTAAAGACCCAGATAAACAGAAAGATAAAATTAGTTATGAATTTGAAGACACAGTAACATAAAGATATTAGTTCTCTGCAAATTCTTCTATATGTTCAATATAATTCAAATCAAAATATCATCAAGGGTTTATTTGAAATTATAAATGGTTTCTGAGATTCACCTGGAAAAGCAAATAAAAAAAAATAAAGACAATTTTAAAGAAGTAGATGTTTGAAACTCACTTCATTGGATTTCAAGAATTAATAAAAGGCTGGTTATGATGGCTCAGTCTTGTAAGTCTGACACTTTAGGAGGCCAAGGTGGGAGGATCACCTAGGCCTAGGAGTTTGAGACCAGCCTGGGCAGCACACTAAGACACTGTCTCTGCAAAAAATGAAACAAAATAGCTAGGCATAGTGATGTGTGCCTGTTGTCACAGCTACTTGAGGGTCTGAGTAGGAGAATAGCTTGATCCCAGGATTTCCAGGCTACAGTAAGCTCCAAACATTACCATTGCACCCCAGCCTGGGTGACAGAGTGAGACTTTTTTTTCTTGAAGAGCTAATATAAAGATATGATAAAAAGATATGTCACTCATGCAAGGATATCTTAATGTGTATATAAGCTAGAAGTAGCATTATAAATCAATGTGGAAATGATTATCTATTTTATAAATGTTGCTGTAATGACTGGTTTTACAGATATTAAAGAACTGGATCCTTACCTCACAACATAAATTAATTTAATGCCAGATATATTAAATTCCTAAATATAAAAGACAAAAGGCTACAACTTTCAATAAAAAAATGTGAGTATCTTAAGAACTTTAAGGCAGGGAAGAATTATTTAATTAAGACTTGTGGTTCAAGGAGTAGGGCTCTGGCCCCAAAGGTAGGTTCAAACCTGGCCCTGGCCAAAAACTGCAAAAAAAAAAAAAACAAAGAAAAAAAGAAAAAGGAATTAAAAATAAATAAATAAAAATGGAATTACCTTTTTTTTAAAAAATTAAATCAACGTTGTGTACATAAATGCAATTATGGGGTACAATGTGGTGGTTTTATATACAATTTGAAATATTTTCATCGAACAGGTTGACATAGCATTCATATTTTCATCAAACAGGTTGACACAGCATTCATGGCATTTTCTTAGTTATTGTGTACAGACATTTATATTCTACATTTAGTAGGTTTCACCTGCACCCTTCTAAGATGCACCATAAATGTGCATCAGTTACTCCTTACTCTCCTTCTACCCATCTACCCCCCTCTCCTCCCTTGCTCTTTTCCCCAATTTTTGTGCTGTAATTGGGTTATAGCTTTCATATGAGAGTTATAAATTAGTTTCATAGTAGGGCTGGAGTACATTGGATACTTTTTCTTCCATTCTTAGGATACTTTGCTAAGAAAAAAAAAAGACCTAAAAGACACAAATTATTTGGAAACAAAGTGGGCAAGTTTAACTACATTAAAATTTAAAACGTATGTAAAACAAAAGACATAAATAAGTTTTTTTAAAAGCCCAATTTGTATAGAAATAATTTACAATGCCCACTACCAAGAAAAAATGAATATTCAGGATTTATTTTTAAGAAACTCTAACAAGTAATAATAAAAAGACAACCCAACAGAAATATGAGAGGCCAATATGCAGAAGCGGGAACAAAACATCAACATAGTTTTAAAACTCAACCGCATGGTTGGTTTCCCAACCTGGCACGTGTGTTATTCGTTGGCTCTGCCTGAATCCCTTCTCTTTCCTAATATCCTGGCAAGTAACACTTTCAATTATCAGGTTAAGTATCAACTATTTGATGTAGCTCCCTGGGACTCTCATTCCATCTTCACCTGCTTTTTTGTTTCCAACAATACTCTTGCATATGAATCTTAGAATATCAGCAATAAATGTATCACTGAATGGATACAGTCCATTCATGGAATTGAGGCCTAGGAAATTCACAAGAAATTGACCTAGGCATAGGAGATGGGGGTTCCACATTTAGTCCTAAGTTTGAAGTGAAGGAGACACCAAGGCACAGGTGTCTCCTCAGCAGTTGTCCAGACTTTTTGCAATTGGAGCCTCCGGTGGAGGTTGGAGGTCCCCCTCCTTGCCTGTCATCCAGCCTGCTAGCTCTTCAGCTGGCTGCCATACCACTCTTGCCCCTGGTGGAAGGGAATGTATTCATTCGTTTCCTGGCCAAGGAACCCATACACCTATATATACCCTGAGACTAAAGACCTAAAGGAGGAGATGGGGAAAGACTGGGAGAGAAACGGAGAGAGCTTCTCTCTCCCCACTAGAATTCTCTTCCTCTACCAGGAGCCTTAATGTTTTCTGTATTATTTTCTGTGAATAAATTCTGTTTAAAAAAAAAAAAAAAGAATGAAGCACATTAAGAGTAAAATTAGAACCAAAATATCTGATGAGCACATTCAGAACTCACTAAGAAATGCAACTATTTCCATCATATAGTGACGCATTAGTTTCTCAAATACAATAACAAATATCCCACTTGCTTTATGTTGCCCACTTATCTTTTATGTCTACAATTAAAAAAAAACAAATACATTTTATTACTTAGATATGTGCATTTTCTCTTTTAGTGATTGCAAATTTGGGATGATTTTAAGACTCTCTGAATGGGCTGTTGTATAGCTAAGGAAGTCTGTTCATCAGAGACAAGCTATAGGATATACACCCAGCTTTGAGTGATCTGTTCAGTAAGCTGATGACATGCAGTTGTGGTTTAAGTTTTGTCTTGTGTAATATATCCTTAGGCTTGCCGGTGAGTTATGTCCAAGAAGACAGGGGGCATGACAAGGCATGTCTCACTTCCCATCTCCTTGTCAGCAACTCAGCTTTCGCATAATTCTGGTTCCCCTCAGTTGAGGGTACATTTAGTCAGCTGAGGTGGGATCAAGATTTTATTTTGATTGACACTGTTTAAGCTAATAAAACAAAATCCTTTCTGAATGTGATGGAGCATATAGACCAGATTTCCTGGTTAAGGCTGATTAAGGGCCATTAAAGCCTCCACATAATGTGAACTGACACTTCAGAATGAGGACCAGAGAAAAGAG
>CAUYON010084195.1:0-21746 GCA_963573935.1 Arctocebus calabarensis | reverse complement strand
GTGAAAAAATTTAAAAAGCCCCCCCCCCCTTCCATTAAAGTTTTGTGACAAATCTCCCAAATAAAAAAATTAAAAAAAATGCTGTGTTAAAAAAATAATTAAAAATCCAAAAAAAAAAAAAAAAAAAAATCACCGCTGCTTTAAAAAAACCAAAAATTTAACCAATTTTATATTCAAAAAAAACCACACAATATTTGAACGATAAGTGTTTTCAGTGTTTCCTTGGGGCTGGCTTTCCTCTCCATCCAATGGCAGAGCTGCGGTTAGCGACTGTTTGTCGTGCTGGATGGCAGAGGCTCACTCAGCTTCACATTACCCGGAGGCCCTGGATAGAAGCTTCTAAGGTCTAGAAATCCCAAATTGTCATGGCTCCATCAACGCCAGTAGTGCAAAATTTGCGACAATCTTGCTTGTCCACCTCATAAATAGACACTTAGGTGACGCTATTCTGGTGCAGCGTCTCCAGGGCTGTATTGCGGTCCTCGGTTGTGGCTCTCTTGTCCATGTTGCAGAAACGTTCCATGGCAGACATATTGCGCTGGATGCTCTGTTTTGGAATGTCTAACTTGGACACAAAGGTCAAGCAGCCGCGGTCATCATAGTTAAAGAGCATTGGGCAGCAGTCATGGCCAGCAGCCACAATGCTATTCTCCAAGACAAATGACACACTCAGGAGTGGTAGGTACTCTGTTTTCAGAGTTGAGACCTGCATACTTTTTGAAGCATCAGCAACAGACACAGTGCTGTCATGACTGACCCAGGCCAGTCGGCTCCCACTGGCGGAGAAGCTGACCCCATGGACCTAGCCACCTGTGCCACTGCCCCCAAACTCTGACATCAGCTGACCAAAAGGCATCTGGCTGCCCCAGGGTGTACTGGCTGGCTTTTCATCCACTTCTTTAATATAGGCAGAAAACACTCTGCATTTGAAGTCACATGATCCTGCTGCCAGCAAAACATTGTTGGGATGCCAATCCAAGCTGAGGACTGTGGAGTGAATCGGCTTTTTAATGTGTTTGCTTACCCACCAGTCATTTTCAGACTCGAAGTAACAATCAGAAATGAGTTGTGCTCCACTTCCCACAGCAAATTTGTTCTCTAAGGGGGACCACTTCACAAAAGTGGCTGCGCGATTAATTCTCAGGATCACCAGGGCTGGCTTCCAGACCACCATCTTTCTGACTCCAGATATAGGCATTGTGGTCTGCCCCACAAGTGTCGATGTGGTCGCTTTTGGGATCACAGTCAATACCTGTTATGTGTCCATCCTGCTCCCTGAGTTCATGAGCTTTTATCCACTGGCTCCCATTTTTCTTATAGATGTGCACTTCGTGATTATTTGGGCTAAGGGCAATTTGGGTACGATCCCTGTTCCAGGCATGACAGGTGATTGGCTCTAGTAAAAACTGATGCAGGGATATTATTCTTAGAGTTTTCAAACAATAGAAAGCTGAAGACGATGAAGTGGTGTCACACGGCACAAAGTCTCTTCTTTATGAGATTATGAAAGAGAACTTTCCAGACATCCCAAGAGATTCTGGGGTGGGGTAAGGGTGGACGGGATCGGAGCGGAGAATTCGCGGACTCTGGTCAGTCAACGCGAAGGGGCTCCGCGGGTGGGCGCAGGCGGAGGACCGAGGCCCACCAATTTTTGCTTCTTACATATATATGTATTTTTTTTGTTTGTTTGAGACAGAGCCTCAAGCTGTCACCCTGGATAGAGTGCTGTGGCATCACAGCTCACAGCAACCTCCAACTCCTGGGCTTAAGCAAGTCTCCTGCCTCTACCTCCCAAATAGCTAGGACTACAGGTGCCCTCCACAACGCCAGGCCATTTTTTGGTTGCAGCCGTCGTTGTTTGGTGGGCCCGGGGGCTGGATTCAAACCCGCCAGCTCAGGTGTACGTGGCTGGCATCTTAGCCCGTTGAGCCACAGGCACAGAGCCATGCTTCTTGTATTTTTTTTTTTTTTTGGCAATTTTTTTGGCTGGGGCCGGGTTCTGCCACCTCCAGTATATAGGGCTAGCGCCCTATTCCTTTGAGCCACAGGCACTGCCAATGCTTCTTGTATTTTGAAGTATTTAGGATTATATACATTTAGGTTAGTCTTCTCCGTGATTTGACATATTTATTATTATGTGATACCACTTTTTCTTCCTGATCATATTCCTTTTTCTGAAGTCTGCTTAGTTTAATACTACTATAATTACCCCAGCTTTTCTTAAAGGATTGAGGTTTGCAAGGTGTATCTTTTGTCATTCTTTGACATTTAATTTAACAATGTTTCTGTATTTAATAGGAACTGCTTATACATAGCACATAGTTTGGTCTTGCCTTTTTATTCATTTTGACCTCAGTCATTTAATTGGTGTATTTATATCACTTATTGATAGAGTTTGATTAAAATCTACCTTATTGCTAGCATTTTTCTGCTTGTCTCATCTGGTCTTTATTCCCATTTTACTTTTTCTCTGCCTACTTTTGCCTTAACTGTGTACTCTATATGATTACATTTTATCTCCACTATTGACTTTTCCTTTATTTGCAAAACTTTTGTAAGATTTTTCATGGTTGCTCTGGTTTATAACAAACATTTTGAGTTAATTGTAATAAACCTTTAAATAATATACTGTTTTATGTATGTATACTTACATAGTATACTCCCAATTTTATCCTTTCATCTTTTGGGCTGTTATTTTCTTTTTTTTTTTTTTTTTGAGACAGAGCCTCAAGCTGTTACCCTGGATAGAGTGCTGTGGCATCACAGCTCACAGCAACCTCCAATTCCTGGGTTCAAGCCAGTCTCCTGCCTCTGCCTCCCAAGTAGCTGGGATTACAGGCACCCACCACAACGCCCAGCCATTTTTTGGTTGCATCCATCATTGTTGTTTGGCTGGACCAGGCTGGATTCGAACCTGCCAGCTCAGGTGTACGTGGCTGGCGCCTTAGCCCGTTGAGCCACAGGTGCCGAGCCTGGGCTGTTATTTTCATATGTTTTACTTTTTTTTTTTTTGTAGAGACAGTCTCACTTTATCACCCTTGGTAGAGTGCCGTGGCATCACACAACTCACAGCAACCTCCAACTCCTAGGATTAGGTGATTGATTCTGTTGTCCCAGCCTCCCAAATAACTGGGACTACAAGCCCCCGCCACAACGCCCAGCTATTTTTCTGTTTTTCAGTTCAGCTGAGGCCGGGTTTGAACCTGCCACCTTTGGCATATGGGGCCGGTGCCCTACTCGATGAGCCACAGGCACCGCCCCATGTTTTACTTTTATATGTGCTTTAAACTCACAGAACTTTGCTACTATTTTTGCTTTAGATAATCATTTATCTTTTAGAGTAATTAAAAGAATGAAAAAGTATCTATTATATTTGCTTTCATTTTAACTATTCTCAAAGATCCTCATTTCTTTGTATAGATCCAGTTTTCTGTCTGAAATACTATTCCTTTTATCTAAAGAACTTTTAAGAATATTTCTTATAGTACAGGTCAACTAATAATGAATTCTGGTTTTGTTTGCTTAAAAAGGTTTTTATTTCATCATTTTTGTAAGTTTTTTTTTTTTGCAGTTTTTTGCCAGGGCTGGGTTTGAACCCACCACCTCCAAGCATATGGGGCCAGCACCCTACTCCTTTGAGCCATAGGCGCTGCCCATTTTTGAAAGATTTTGCTGAGTAGAGAATTCTGGGTTGATAGTTGTTTTGGTTTGTTATTTTTATTTTCCTTTTCTTTTTTTTGTAGAGACAGAGTCTCACTCTATCGCCCTCAGTAGAGTGCTGTGGAGTCACAGCTCACAGCAACCTCCAACTCCTGGGCTTAGGCGATTCTCTTGCCTCAGCCTCCCAAGTAGCTGGGACTACAGGTGCCTGCCACAACACCCAGCTATTTTTTGATGCAGTTGGCCGGGGCCGGGTTTGAACCCGCCATCCTCGGTATATGGGGCCGGTACCCTAGTCGCTGAGCCACAGGCGCCATCCTTGGTTTGTTCTTGTTTTTCCTTCTTCTTAAAGAACTTTAAAGATGTCCCTACACTGTCTTCTGGCTTATGTAGTTTTTGATGAGAAGGTGGCTGTGATTGTCTTGGTTCATTGAAGAACCATACAATGTGTTGTCTTCCCCTCTGGCTACTTTGAAGACAAATCTCTTTAACCTTAGTTTTTAGTTGTTTGGATATGATGTGTACATGTGTGGGTTTTTTGTTTGTTTTTTGATATTCTGTATGGAAAAATTGCCTGAGCTTCTTGGATCTGTGTTTTGATATCATTTATTATTTTTGGATAATTCTTGGCCATTATGTCTTCAGTTATTTCTTTTCTCCTTTTGGAAGTTCAGTTACATATTTCTTTTTTTTTTTTTTTTTTTTAGTTACATATTTATTAAGACCATTTGATACTATGATTCAGTATCACAATTCAAGAGTTACTGAGATTCAAATAGAGCCTTTTAATGCTTTATCCTGTATTTTTCCCCTTCATTTCTCTTTGTGTTTCAGTTTGGGCAATTTACTTTGGCCTATCTTCAAATTTGTGGAAACTTTTCTGAGCTCTTTTGAATCTACTAATGAACTTGTTAAAGGTATTCTTTCATCTCTGTCACTGGGCTTTTCTTTCTTTCTTTCTTTCTTTTAGAAATAGAGTCTCACTTTGTCACCCTCAGTAGAGTGCTGTGACATCACAGTTCACAGCAACCTCCAGCTCCTGGGCTTAGGTGATTCTCTTGCCATAGCCTCCCGAGTAGCTGGGACTACAGGTGCCCACCACAACGCCTGGCTATTTTTTTGCTGCAGCTTGGCCGGGCCCAAGTTCAAACCCGCCATCCTAGGCTTTTCTCTTTTTTTTTTTTCGAGACAGAGCCTCAAGCTGTCACCCTGGATAGAGTGCTGTGGCATCATAGCTCACAGCAACCTCCAATTCCTGGGCTCAAGTGAGTCTTTCCTCTGCCTCCCAAGTAGCTGGGACTATAGGCGCCCGCCACAACGCCTGGCTATTTTTTGTTTGTAGCCGTCATTGTTGTTTGGCAGGCCCGGGATGGATTCGAACCTGCCAGCTAAGGTGTACGTGGCTAGCGCCTTAGCCTGTTAAGCCACAGGTGCTGAGCCATCCTAGGCTTTTCTTTCTTAACAGTCCATTTGATTTTTTTCTAGGTGTTGCCATCTATGCTGAAATTCCCTATTTGTTCATTCATGTTGTCCACCTTTTCCATTAAAGCTTTTAGTATATGAATCATAATTACTTAACTCTTTTTGAGAAGGAGTCTCACTATGTCACCCTTGGTAGAGTGCAGTGACATCACAGCTCACAGAAACCTCAAACTCCTGGGCTTAAGCGATTCTCTTACCTCAGCCTCCCTAGTAGCTGGAACTACAGGCACCCGCTACAATGCCTGGTTATTTGCTGTTGCTGTTGTTACAGATGTCATTGTTTAGCTGGCCTGGGGCTGGATTTGAACCTGCCAGCCTGGGTGTATGTGGCCGATACTCTACCCACCTAGCTACAGGCAACGCCCGAATCACAGTTATTTTAAATTCCCTGTGCATTTCAGTAACTGACGGTTTTATTGATCACGTCTCTTGATCATGAGTTCTTTCAGTCTTGCCTTTAGGGGTGTCTCATGAAGTTTAATTGAGGGTAGGTGCTGTTAGTTTGATCTTTTAGGCCCCTGCTGAAGAGGCAAAGGGAATATCCCAGGAAATAGTATTTCCCCAGGTAGTGTGTAGGGATTTCTAAATATGTAATTCTAGAAGTTGTGAGGCAGGCCAGACCTTTAATAACAATCCTTCCTTTTTCCTCTATTCCAGTTCTGCCTTCATAGTTCTCTGCCTTTACCCAAAAACTGCAGAAAATGAACAAATCCCAGGTAAGTTGTTTTATTCTCCACTTTGCTTTTCAATGTATTTGAAGACTCTGACAAATGTGTAGAGAATGAAACAGGAAAGTATAAATGAATAAAACTGAAGGAAAACATGGTAATATTAACTGATCAATACCAGTATCCAAAAAGCAAACTTAGTTAATTAAGAATCCTGCATTGGCTGCTGGGCACGGTGGCTCACGCCTGTAATCCCAGCACTTGAGAGGCCAAGGTGGGTGGATTGCCTGATTTCACAGGTTTGAGACCAACCTGACCCCGAGCAAGACCCCATCTCTAAAAAATAGCCAGGCGTTGTGGCAAGCGCTTGTAGTCCCAGCTACTTAGGAGGCTGAGGCAAGAGGATCACTTGAACCCAAGAGTATGAGGTTGCTGTGAGCTGTGACTCTACCGCACTCTACCAAGGGTGACCAAGAGAGACTCTTATCTAAAAAAAAAAAAGAAAGAGGGAGGCGCCTGTGGCTCAGAGAGTAGAGCGCCGGCCCAATATACTGAGGGTGGCGGGTTTAAACCCAGCCCTGGCCAAACTGCAAAACAACAACAAAAAAAATAGCCAGGCATTGTGGTGGGCGCCTGTAGTCCCAGTTACTCTGAGCTGGAGGTTGGTGTGAGCTGTGTGATGGCACTCTACCGAGGGCCACAAAGTGAGACTCTGTCTGTACCAAAAAAAAAAAAGAAAGAAAGAACGAACTTGGCATTGGTTATGCATACCAATTCCTTGGCTTTCTTTTTTTGTTATTTATTTACTTTCTTGTTTTTATTTAATTACATGATTTTCTATATTAAGTCTGAATACATTTTCTTGACCTTCATATAGGTGGTATTTTGGACAGCATCCACAGAAACAATCAAAATTGAATGAGTAATCAGTTTGTTTTTTTCATATACTATTCGTCAGTACAAGTGCAGAGTATTATTATACATATTTTGTTTTTACAGTTAGATTACATAATGCTAGAGAACTTGATAAAATAGTCTATTTAAATTTTCTCCCAATTCCTTGGGCGGTGCCTGTGGCTCAGTGAGTAGGGCACCGGGCCTGGCCAAACTGCAAAACAAAAAAATAGCCGGGTGTTGTGGTGGGCACCTGTAGTCCCAGCTACTTGGGAGGCTGAGGCAAGAGAATTGCCTAAGCCAGGAGCTGGAGGTTGCTGTGAGCTGTGTGACGCATAGCACTCTACCGAGGGCAATAAAAACTCTGTCTCTACAAAAAAAAAAAAATTTCTCCCAATTCCTCACAGATACCATTGTCCTTACTTTCTTGAGTCTCTTTCTAGAGTTTATTTGTACATATTTGTATAATATGTACAAAGTATATAAGTACAAATATGGATACAAATATAAGATAGCATGTTAATCATACTGTACTATTTATATGTGTTTATTTTTAATTAATAAACTTCATATCTAGAGCAATTGGGTTTACATAAAAATCGAGTAGAAAGTACAGAGTTCCTATATATCTCTACATCTCCCTGCTACCCTGACAGTTTCCCTAATTTATTAAGATCTTGAAAAAAAATCTTGAATTAATGTGGTATACTTGTTACAATTGATGAGCCAATATTGATATCTTTTTTTTTTTTTGAGACAGAGTCTCACTATGTCCCACTGCATTACCCTTTGTCGAGTGCTATGGCGTTGCAGCTCACAACAACCTCAAACTCTTGGGCTTAAGCAATTCTCATGCCTCAGCCTCCCATGTAGCTGGGACTACAGGCGCTAACCACAACACCCGGCTATTTTTGTTGCAGTTAGCAGGCCTGGACCAGGTTTGAACCTGCCAGCCCCAGTGTATGTGGCGGGTGCCCTACCTACTAAGCACGGGCACTGCCCCAGTATTGATACTTTAAAGTCCATAGTACATTAAGTTCACGCTTTGTGTTATATATTCTATAGGTTTTGAAAAATGTGTAATGACATGTATTTCCCATTGTCGTATCTTACGGAATAGTTTCACTACTCTAATAATTCCCTGTGCTCCATTTATTTATCCCTTCCTACCTCTCCCTAAGGCCCTGATATCTTTTTTTTTTTTTTGTAGAGACAGAGTCTCACTTTATCGCCCTCGGTAGAGTGCTGCGGCATCACAGCTCACAGCACTCTCCAACTCCTGGGCTTAGGTGATTCACTTGCCTTAGCCTCCCGAGCAGCTGGGACTACAGGCACCCGCCACAACGCCCGGCTATTTTTCTGTTTTACAGTTTGGCCGAGGTCAGACTTGAACCCGCCACCTTCGATATATGGAGCTGGCACCCTACTGGATGAGCCACAGGTGCCACCAGTAGGTAGGTTTTTTTTTAGATTAGTTTCCTTTACTTAGAAATTTCCTTTGTGGATGTGCCACAGTTTATCCCTTCACCTGTTGAAGGACATCTTAGTTGTTTCCAGGTTTTGGAAATTACAAATGAGGCTATGAACAAGTTTCTGTGTGGACTTAAGTTTTCGATTTATCTGGATAAATACCAAGGGTCACATTGCTAAATTATATGCTAAGAATTTGATTAATTTTATAAGAAACTGCCCAAATGTCTTCCAGGTGTCTGTGCCATTTTGCATTCCTATGATCAGTGAATGAGAGTTCCTGTTGCTACACACTCTCACTAGCATTTGGTGTTATCAGTGTCTGGATTTTAGCCATTTTAATTGGTGTATAATGGTAATTTGTTTTGATGTACAATTCCCTGGTGACATATGATATTAAGCATCTTTTCATATGCTTCTTTGCTCTCTTTATATTTGGATATTTTTCCCATTTTTTTTGGTCACGTTTTCTTATTTTGAGTTTTCAGTTATTTACTTTTTAAATGCAAATCTTTCATTAGACATGTGTTTGTGAAGATTTTCTTCCAGTTTACTGTTTGTCTTTTCAGTTTCTTAACTGTGTGTTTTTTATCACTCAATCACATAACTTTTAAGTTTTCCATATCAGAGAACAGTTTTCTCTTTTTTCCCCTAATTTTTTTTTTTTTTTTTTTTTGAGAAAGAGTCTCAAGCTATTGCCCTGGGTAGAGTGCTGTGGCGTCATAGCTCATAGCAACCTCCAACTTGGGCTCAAGCAATTCTCTTGCCTCATTTTCTATTTTTAGTAGAGATGGGGTCTCACTTTTGCTCAGGCTAGTCTTGAACTCATGAGCTCAGCCTCCCAAAGTGCTAGGATTACAGTCATGAGCCACCACACCCAGCCTTCCCTAATTTTTTTTATGTAATATAACAAACACCTATACAGAGCAGTGTACAAAACATAATATCTTATATATAACAGCATGTGTAACAAATGTGTATACATTAAAGAGTAATAAAAGAGGGTCGCCTATGTGTGTATCCAGGTTAAAACATAGAACGTTATGTTCTTTATGACATTCTCTGATCAAATCCTCCAGCTAAGTAGCCACTATCTTAGCATTTTTGTTAATCATCCCTTGATTTCCTTAGAGACTTCACTTATTTATGTACTCCTAATCAATATAAAATTGTTTTGAAAAGCTATACCTGAAATTAATATTACCTTGGCTTGCATAATCTTTTGTCTGATGGGTGGAGTTGTTTTCTTTTAGTCTTGTACCTATGTTCCCTTTGTCAAGACTTAGGTTGTCTTTTGTTTTTTCACCAAATTGCTTTACCTAGTATGAGCCAAGGAGAGATGAGACCACTCGTACATTGTTGGTGGCAGTTACTAGAAGCGATGTGGCAATACATACCAAGCAAATCTAATAGTACAAATTTAACTGTGTCTAGATGTTTTGCTACTATTGAGAAAAAGCTCCCAGAAGAAAATGAACCAAATAGACTCTCTGGATCATAGTCCGTCTTTAGCTTTTTTTCCAAGAGTTTACATAAGTGCCATTTGGGGAAGTCACTGGCAAGGTCATGTTCTACACAGTTGGGCCATCTGGCAGGATCAAAACGTGGATTAGGTATTGCATGTCTGGAGAGAATTAGAGAGGTGCGATACTGTATATTTTCTGCTTCTTGGCTCAGTGGTCGCCTCCCAGGTTTCAGGAGTAGATTAAAGCAGAACACTTCTGTGAGGTAAAATGAGCATTTTCATCTGATCCAAGATAGCCTGGTATGGGGAAAAGAGACAGATGTCATCACCACACATTCAAGACAAGTCAAACCAAGTACAGATAAGAATCTGGACTGGACTTATCTGGCATTCTACACTCAGGTTAACAAAAACAGTGACAGAGTGGCAGCAGGTAACTTGTTAATGACAGCCCTCAAATGCTTGCTTTTAAATCACTGTTTTGATCTATGCTGCAAGCAATTTGGTATCAATAGAGAATCACTGCCAGTCAGTAATCTCCTTCAAAGTCTAACTTCACCTAGGGAGTTCCTTTAGCTCTGTCTTGTATTGCTCTTTTGTTTGCCCTTTCTTTTTTTCCTTAATTTTTATTTTTTTATTGTTGTTGAGGAGTCATTGAGAGTACAGTGAGCCAGGTTATACTGCTTGCCTTTGCTGGGTGAAGTTTTTGTTTGCCCTTTCCCATGTAATTTTCTTTTTTGAATTACTTTTTGTTTTGTTGGAGTACATTCTTCAGTAGCTATTGAATTTGTTTGTTCTTAGAGACAGAGTCTCACTTTGTTGCCCTTGGTAGAGTGCTATGGCTTCATGGCTCACAGCAACCTCCAGCTCCTGGGCTTAGGCGATTCTCGTCTCAGCCTCCCAAGTAACTGGGACTACAGGCGCGCACGGCACAATGCCCAGCTATTTTTTTGTTGCAGTTCAGCCAGGGCCGGGTTTGAACCCGCCACCCTTGGTATATGGGGCCGGCGCCCTACTCACTGAGCCATAGGCACCACCCCAGTAGCTTATTGAGAAAAGAGGTTTGAGAGAGAATATTTTTCATACTTTGCATTTCTGAAAATGTCTTTATTCTGTTCTGATACTTGGTTGATAGCTAGATATGCCTGTGGAGTTCTCCATTCCTTTGTGTAGTTCCTCTTTAATTTGAAGCCTTGTTATTCATTGCGTAGTTATTGTGTACACATTTGATTACTCTGTCTTCCTGAGGGATTTACCTCTTATTCTGAAATAACTATTTCTGATGCTAGTCTTATTTGATACAAATAAATCCATATGGGGCGGCACCTGTGGCTCGAGTAGGGCGCCGGCCCCTGACCCCATATACCGAAGGTGGCGGGAGGCTGAGGCAAGAGAATCGCTTAATTCCAGGAGTTGGAGGTTGCTGTGAGCTGTGTGACGCCATGGCACTCCACCGAGGTGATAAAGTGAGACTCTATCTCTACGACAAAATAAATAAAAAGCATATGGTTTGGTCACGGCTTTTGTTTAGCCTCTTTTTATTGAATTATGTTATTTATGATTAATTTTATTGCAGGCACAGATGGGTTTAAGTGCATAATCTTGCTGTTTATTTTTTATTGTCCTATCCGTCCTCATTGTGCTTATCCTTTTTTTAAGTGGTTCCTCTAGGGTAACGGTTCTCAACCTGTGGGTCACGACCCCTTTGTAACAAAGAAAATACATCTCTGCATTAGGGAGGTTGAGAACCACTGCTTTAGAGATTGCAGTTTATATTCTTTTTTGACCACCTGTGTATTTTTTTTTCTGAGACAGAGTCTCACTCTGTCCCCCTGGGTAACGTGCCATGGTGTCACAGCTCACAGCAACTCAAACTCTTGAGCTTGCTCAATCCCCTTACCTCAGCCTCCTGGGTACTTGGGACTATCGGCTGCACCACCACGCCCAGCTACTTTTTCTGTTTCTAGTAGAGACAGGGTCTTGCTCTTACTCAGGCTGGTCTTGAACTCCTGAGCTCAAGCAGTCCACCTGCCTCGGCCTCTAGAGTGCTGGGATTACAGGTGTGAGCCACTGTTCCCTGCACCTTTATATTCTTTTACATGTCACTTTATAGTTCATCTAAAGTATTGTGTACTAACTCAGTGGTTTATCTCTACATCTGCTTTTTTTGACTATCTCATTGTCTTTGCTTTTTCATGTCTAGTAATTTAGGTTTGTATTGTAGATGTGTTGTATGATACATACCTCCCTCTAAAATGTTTTGTCATACAGTTAAATTTTTGGCAGATCATTCTGATCCTGTTCAGGGTTGTTTTTAAGATTTGTGAGGGTAGGCCAGGTGTGGTAGCTCACACTTGTAATCCTAGTACTCTGGGAGGCCCAGGCTGGTGGATTGCCTGAGCAAGAGTGAAACTCCACCTTTAAAAAATAGCTGGGGGGGTTGGATGTGGTGGCTCACGCCTGTAATCCCAGCGTGGATTGGGAGGCCAAGGCGGGTGGATTATTTGAGCTCACAGGTTCTAAGACCAGGCTGAGCAAGAGCAAGAGCAAGACCCTGTCTCTAAAAAAATAGCCAGGTGTTGTGGTGGGTGCCTGTAATCCCAGCTACTTGGGAGGCTGAGGCAAGAACCTCAGCCTCAAAAACCCAAGAGTTTGAGGTTGCTGTGAGCTATGACACCATAGCACTCTACCAGGGGCAAGAAAGTGAGACTATCTGCAAAAAAAGTTTTTGAAGGTGGGTCTATTCCAGTTAGATAATAGTCCTTTCTCCAACAGTATGGTTCTTACCCCTGGGGCATCTCAACTGTTCTACTATCTCTGCTCCTGCCAGATTCAAACTGCAACATCTCCCCAACACCGTGCAGACTCTCAAATCTCTGCTCAGATTTTGGTCTCCCAGTTGTTACTCTCTGCTAGTTCTCTAGGAGGTTTGTTTTCTACCTATACATATTAGGAACCAAAGATCTGAGGTGAATTTTTATGGGGAATTTTAGAGCAGCTTTTACTTAGCTTCCTTACTGTGTGTCTTAATCTATTTTGTGCTGCTATAACAGAATACCCCAGACTCGGTAATTCATGAAGAACAGGAATTTGCTCATAAATTACTGAGTCCCAAAATCAAGGCGCCAGCAGGGTGGGTGTATGGGGAAAGTCTGGTCTCTGCTTCCAAGGTGGCACCTTGAATGCTGCGTTCTTTGGAGGGGAAAAAAGCTGTATCTTTGAATGGTAGAAGGGGAGAATGGGGGACAGAAACCCTCCTAAACTCTTCAGAAAGCCACCTAATCCCATTCACAAGGGTAGGAGCCCTCATGATCTATTCACCTCTCAAAGGCCACGTATCCCAATACTGTTACATTGGAGATTAAATTTCAACCTGAAATCGTGGAGGGGACAAAAATATCCAAACCATAGCATCCTGAGCCCAGTGGCTTTGCAGACCCAAGTGATCCTTTTCTCACTTCTGCCTGGGCTCTGTGCCCTAGTTAAGAAAATACCCTTAAGGGGGACAGCGCCTGTGGCTCAAAAGAGTAGGGTGCTGGTCCGTTATGCTGGAGGTGGCAGGTTCAAACCCAGCCCTGGCCAAAAAAAAAGAAAATACCCTTCAGGACATTTCTACTGAATATAAAATTCAAGATTGGTATTTTTCTCTTTTAGCATCAGTGTGAATATGGGGCTCCCCTCCTATACCTTTTTCTTCAATAATAGATCTGAGCTTGTTGCTATCACCTGCCTATAAATGGTCATTTTTTGTAGTACAGCTTTTATGGTTTACGACTCTCAGAAATTTGAATTCATTACTTTTTTTTTTTCTTTTTGAGAGGGAGCCTCAAGCTGTCACCCTGGATAGAGTGCTGTGGCATCACAGCACACAGCAACCTCCAATTCCTGGGCTCAAGTGAGTCTCCTGTCTCCGTCTCCCAAGTAGCTGGGACTACAGGCGCCCGCCACAACGCCTGGCCATTTTTTTTTGGTTGCAGCCATCTTTGTTGTTTGGTGGGCCTGGGGGCTGGATTCGAACCCGCCAGCTCAGGTGTACGTGGCTGGCACCTTAGCCTGTTGAGCCACAGGCACCGAGCCTGAATTCATTACTTTTTATATAGTCATGACGTCTAAAGGCCTTGCTTGTATCTGTTTATCAGAATGTGACTTATGCTCTCCTAAAACTCGTAAACTTTTCTCTTTGTACCCAGTGTTCAGAAATTTCTTATGATTGGTTCATTGTCTTCCTTTTACCTGGCAAGTCATAAGATTTACCTTTGTGAAGTATAAAAAGTGCACAAATAGTCCCAGCTACGTGGGAGGCAGAGGCAAGAGACTCGCTTGAGCCCAGGAATTGGAGGTTGCTGTGAGCTATGATGCCACAGCACTCTATTCAGGGTGACAGCTTGAGGCTCTGCCTCAAAAAAAAAAAAATTTAAAAATGCACAAATAGCCGGGTGTTGTGGCAGGCGCCTGTAGTCCCAGCTACTCAGGAGGCTGAGGCAAGAGAATTGCCTAAGCCCAGGAGTTCGAGGTTGCTGTGAACTGTGTGACGCCACGGCACTCTACCGAGGGTGACATAGTGAGACTTGGTCTCTACAAAAAAAAAAAAAAAAATTTACAGAAATCCTAGTAATTATCTATTATATAATCTAGTTGATACTTGCCATTTTGACATATTTGCTTCCACACATTAAAGGTTTATTACACAATTCATGCATAAATTCTGCCTTACTCTATCATATGAGGATCTTCCTTCCTTAGCATGCTGTCTTCATTTTATGTCACCTCACTCATTGCTAAAATCTTCACTACTAAAGCCAGTCACCTTTGGCTTACACCTGTAATCCTAACATTGAGAGGCTGAGATAAGTGGATTCCTTGAACTCAGGAGTTCAAGGTTGCAGTGATGCCATGGCACTCTGCCTGAGACTCTGTGTCAAAACATAAAATTTAGTCTATCCTGATTTATAGAGTTTCAATGAAAACTGTAACATGGGAGTGGCTAAATGAAAAAATTAAAAAAATACTCTTGCATGAATAGGATTATATAGAAGTTTTAGCTCATGTTGTATGCATACTTTTAACATTCTGTTAAATTATATCTCAGCCAGCTGTGCATTTTTAGACTTTGTGAGTACTTATAAATAGTATGAATATATATATGTGTGTATATATTTTTTAAACCCTGAAGGTCTTATTAACATCGCATTTTGGGGGTTTTTTTGCAGTTTTTGGCCAGGGCTGGGTTTGAAACCACCACCTCCAGCATATGGAGCTGGTGCCCTACTCCTTTGAGCCACAGGCACCACACATCCCATTTTAATTTTGTTTTTTAAAGAAACAAGGTCTCGGCTGGGTGCAGAGGCTCATGCCTATAATCCTAGCACTCTGGGAGGCCCAGGTGGGTGGATAGCTTGAGTTCACAGGTTTGAGAACAGCCTGAGCCAGAGAAAGACCTCATTTCTAAAAATACGTGGGCATTGTGGCCGGTGCCTGCAGTCCCAGCTACTTGGGAGGCTGAGGCAAGAGGAAACATTTTGAAGATTTTTTTGTCTTCCATTGCTCCTGTTGAAAAATAAGCTATCAGTCTTTATGAATTTTATTAAGCTGTGCCTAAGTGCAGTTTTTGGTTTTGTTTTTTATATGGTACTTGAAGTGATGTTTCTTGAAACTAGCCTCATATGAGCTGTTTTGGAAAATTCATAGCCATTATCTCTTTAAATATTTCTTCTGTGTTTTTCCTCTACTAGTAGGACTCTAGTTGCACATACATTTTGCCTTCTTAGTTTGTTGCATGTTTTTTTTTTTTTTTTGAGACAGAGTTGTATTCTGTCACCCTGGGTAGAATGCCATGGCATCTTAGCTTGTGGCAGCCTAAAAGTGTTGGGCCCAAGAATTGTTCTTGCCTCAGCCTCCCAAGTAGCTGGGACTACAGGTGCCTGTCACAACACCCAGCTAGTTTTTCTGTTTTTTAGTAGAGACTGGGTCTTGCTCTTGCTCAAACTAGTCTCAAACTCCTGAGCTCAGGTTGTCCACCCACCTTGGCCTCCCAGACTCTCAGGATTTCAGTCATGGGCTGCCATACTCAGCTCTATTGTATTTTCCATACTTGTTCCTGCTATATTTTAGAGTCTTTTATGTCGCCCTCAGTATAGTGCTGTGGTATCACAGCTCACAGCAACCTCAGACTCTTGGGCTTAAGCAAGTCCTGAGTAGCTGGGAGTCCAGGCACTCGCCACAATGCCTGGCTATTTTTTTGGTTGCAGTTGTCATTGTCATCTAGCCTGGACATTTTTAACTCATATTTTCCAGTTCATTAATTATCTCTTTAGCTATGTCTAAGCTGCTCTTAGAAAAAAATTTTTAAATATATAGTTGGCTCTACCACTTTTAGGGCTTAGATGTGGTAGAGAGTTCCTTATTTGTTTCTTATGTTTTATTCTCATACTTGGAAGCCCATCTTCTGCTTTTAAATATTCAAAGCTTTAACTCTCCAACACAAAAATGCCTATATGATCTTCATCAATGTAATGATAATATTAAATACCCAGTATTTAGGTTTATATAATTGTCTATCTGTACCTATGTTGAAAGCAGAAACTTTTCATTAATCTTAGATACCTAGGCTCGGTGCCTGTGGCTTAACGGGCTAGGGCACCAACCACGTGCACATGAGCTGGTGGGTTTGAATCCAGCCCGGGCCGCCAAACAACAATGACGGCTGCAACCAAAAAATGGCCGGGCGTTGTGGTAGGTGCCTGTATCCCAGCTACTTGGGAGGCAGAGGCAAAAGACTTGCTTGAGCCCAGGAATTAGAGGTTGCTGTGAGCTGTGATGCCACGGCACTCTCTCCAGGGTGACAGCTTGAGGTTCTGTCTCAAAAAAAAAAAAAAAAAAAAAATCTTAGATACCTATCCAACATGATAGTTAAAATACTTAGACTTCTTTAGCTCTGGCACTATTTCTAGATTTTTTTTGTGTGTGGAAGGAGGCAGAGCACTGGCCCAGAGGGTGGGATGCAGAGTGGCCAGGGCAGGTGACTAAGGTGAGGAGAAACGGGGTGAGGGGGGTGGGGAAGCGCCACCCCGCCCCCCTCTGCCTTCTCTCCCTATGGCGCCTACCTCCTCGCACACCTACCTGCCCATAGTTGAGATACTGCGGTCGTGGCGATGGAATCCTCGGCCATGGCCTTGGCCACAGACCACTTGGAGATACTGGCCAAGATCTTGGGGCTGCACAAGATTGAGGTGGAGACCATCAGGACTACAGTGGTGGGTGAGGAGGTAGCCGACAATGAGGACAGGGCGGCCACGGGCGCGCTAGCTGCCACCACCACCCGTCCAGGATGGTTCTGCCCTCGCACCGACGACCAGACCCAGGTGTTTCACCACCAGAAAGTGATCCTGCAGCAGACACGCCGCTGAGGAGGAAGTGGGCTGCACAGAGGAAGGCTTCAAGGACCAGATCCTTACTCCGGTGCCTGGTCGGTGGCCCCTGCACAGAGCAGCAGCCAGCAAGAGCTGTAGTGGTAGCGGCTCTTCGTTGGGAGACAGTCCTGCCAAGAAGGCAGTGGCTCAAAGGAGTAGGGCACCAGTCCCATATGCCAGAGGTTGTCGGTTCAAACCCAGCCCCGGACAGAAATAACAAAGAAAAGAGGGCAGTGGCAAGAAGAGTTACCTCAGCAGCAGGGCCAGCACAGGCAACAAGAAGTATGAGCAGAAGCAGCTGTACATCAAGACTCTGGAGGGCAAGTTCTGGGTCACCGTGTGGTCCTCAGATGGAAAAAAAAAAAAAAGATTGATTATGAGACCGTGTTTGAAGAACAGATCATTGGACAGAACTCGCCTTCTTATTATTCAGAGTATATGACAGGAAAGAAACTTCCTCCTGAAGGAGTACCTAGCATTGATCTCTCGCACTGAAAACAACTGGCAGAATTTACTAGGATGAAGCCAAGAAAAATTAAAAACTATGCTCCAAGAACAATAGCTTGCCCTCATAAAGGTTGCACAAAGATGTTCAGGGATAAATCTGCTATGAGAAAACATCTGCAGACCCACTGTCCCAGAGTCTGGTCTGTGTAGAATATGGTAAAGCTTTTGTTGAGAGCTCACAATTAAACCACCACCAATTTGTTCCTACTGGAGAGAAGTCCTTTCAGTGCACAAAGGCTGCAGGAAACACTTTTCACTGGACTTCAATTTGCGCACACGTGCAAATCCATACTGGAGACAGGCCTTATATGTGCCCCTTGGTTGGTCGTAATAATAAGTTTGCTCAAGTAGCTAACCTGAAATCTCACATCTTAACACATGCTAAGGCCAAAAACAAGCAGTGAGAAAGAGAAAGTACCCTTCTTGACCACAGGAAGCATCTTCCAGGAGTATGATTGGGAATAAATCTGCCCATCCCTTATATATTTTTTTCTAGGAAGAATTTTAAAAATGAATCCACCTAAGGGACATGTTTTGATAAAATAGTAAAAATTAAAAAAAAAAAAAAGATGGCTCAGCACCTGTGGCTCAACGGGCTAGGGGGCCAGCCATGTACACCTGGCGGTTTGGAATCCAGCCCAGGCCCAAACAACAGCGATGGCTGCAACCAAAAAATGGCCGGGTGTTGTGATGGACGCCCATAGTCCCAGCTACTTGGGAGGCGGAGACAGGTCACGTACACCTGAGCTGGCACTCTATCCAGGGTGATAGCTTGAGGCTCTGTCTCAATAACATAAGATGACATTGCTAAGATGCTCTACCTTGCTCTATAATCCCGTTTCAAAAACATGATGTTTTTGTAAAGTGTGGTCCCAACAGGAGGACAATTTGTAAACTTCACATCAAAAGACAATTTTTTTTTTTCCCAACTCAGGTGGATGTGGCTGGTGTCTTAGCCACTTGAGCCACAGACACCGAGCCCAAAAGACAATTCTTTATACTACAGTGTAAAAATGGGACTTCTACCCACCTTCTTACAAATATGAAGCTCATCTGTTGCTCGCACTTTTTTTTACCCCAGACAGAGTCTCACTTTGTCACCCTCGGCAGAGTGTTTGGGGATCAGAGCTCACAGCAACCTCCAACTCATGGGCTTAAGCGGTGCTTCTGCCTCAGCAGGACCTGGGACTCAGGCACCTGCCACAACACCCGGCTCAGGCTGAGCTCTAGCTCAGGCTGGTCTTGAACTCATGAGCTCAGGCAATCCACCTGCCTTGGGCTCACAGTGTTCCAAGTGTGCATCATTTTGGGAGGATGCTATGTGTGATTTTTCTGGAGGTTGTTAGCTTTGCTTGCAGATTTCCTTTAAAAGAATGGACAGTTACATGTGTACGTCAAAGTATTTTCCTATAAAAAAAGTTACATAGGGCTTGGCACCTGTGGCTCAACGGGCTAAGGCGCCAGCCACGTGAGCTGGTGGTTTCGAATCCAGCCCGGGCCCGCCAAACAACAATGACAACTGCAACCAAAAAATGGCTGGGCATTGTGGTGGATGCCTATAGTCCCAGCTACTTGGGAGGCGGAGGCAGGAGACTTGCTTGAGCCCAGGAATTGGAGGTTGTTGTGAGCTGTGATGCCACAGCACTCTCTCCAGGGTGACAGCTTGAGGCTCTGTCTGAAAAAAAAAAAAAAAGGTTACATGGGTTTTGTTTGCTATCTTAATTTTGGTTGTATTCTTTGATAACATTTTATATAATTGTATCATATAGCTGTATTGAATCATGTAGTATCAAAGATTAGATGTGATTTAATCATGTATCAAACATTAGATGTGATTTAATAGTGTTAAACAATTTAAACCCATTTTAGTTGTTGCTTTTTCTCCAAAATACTGCCAGATGCTGGGGGAAAAAAATATTTTAACTATTTCTAAAAGCATTTTTTGAAAACAGTGCACAAGATATACTGTTGGTGTTATATGTAAGTTTTCATAGTGAATAGCATTTACAATTACATGGTAATAATAAGCTTTTTTTTTTTTTTTGGTAGAGACAGTTTCACTTTATCACCCTCGGTAGAGTGCCGTGGTCACACAGCTCACAGCAACCTCCAACTCCTGGGCTTAAAGCTATTCTCTTGCTTCAGCCTCCCTAGTAGCTGGGAATACAGGTGCCCGCCACACGCCCAGCTGTTTTTCTTGTTTTTGCAGTTTGGCCAAGGCTGGGTTTGAACCCGCCACCTTCAGTATATGGGGCCGGTGCCCTACTCAATGAGCCACAGGTGCCACCCCCAGCTTTCATATTCTTTAAAAAAAAAAAAAAGATCAACATAAGATGATGTCTAAGGCTCAAGGAGTAGGGCGCCGACCACATATACCAGAGGTGGTGCGTTCTAGCCTGGCCCTGGCCAAAACTTAAAAAAAAAAGAAAAGAGGGTGGCGCCTATTGCTCAAGGAGGAGGGCACCAACCCCATATACCAAAACCCAGCCCTAGCCCAAAAAAAAAAAAAGAGGAAAAAAAGAAATCAATTTAGTGCCCTAACTCTATTATAATAGAGAAATAGAAGGTAAAAAAATTATAATGAAAATAAAATGAATTTCAATTTGTACATGCACAAGCATGACTATGTCACATAAGACATAAAATAGATATTTATTCTTACTTACAATGAATAGGTTTATATTTAAGAGCCCATTAGAGGCTACTTTCTGTGAAGAAGTACAGGAATATGAAAGATTAGGGGTATGGGGGACTCGAAAAGTTGCCATACGTAGGAAAATGGGAAATTGTAGCTAAAGGTACCTTTATTTACAAAACATTCTCTGAGTATTGTCCATCTTTTTCTACACTGACACAAAGTTTTCTCTCCCGCTCATGGTGAACATGTTCCATGATATCTGTTGTTACAATTTTCCTATGTATGGAGACTTTTGGAACACCCTGTAGTATTAGGGTAAGTCATAACAGCTCTTATCTGTGTATAGCAAAGGAAAGAGCGAAATTATCCAACTTGAAATAATAATAGGACAAAACAAATTGCAGATTGTCTCAGAGGAACAAATGAATTCTCTGAGACAAACTGTAGGGTCCTACATAAATGTCCAGTGGGACATCAGAAAGTCGTACAGGGTACAGAATAATTCTTAATTGTGTGGGACACACCCATATACTATAAGACATCTGTGGCCCTGTCAGCATCCATTCAGTGCTGGTAGTGGTCCTGAGTAATGATGAGACCACCAACACTCATTAATTTCTAAAATATCACAGTGAGAACCACTTGACCTAGTTAATGTCTAACATCCTCAGATTAGCCAAACTGTTGATTCCATAAGGAATTTTATAGGTCAGCTCCTGTTTCCTGTACTTGCATTTTTACAGTATTTTATGCCTTGCTTTGTTAATTCATTCATCTATCCAACTTGAAATTGCCTGCTTTTTTTTTTTTTTTTGGTTTGGGTAGAGACAGTCTCACTTTATTGCCCTGGGTAGAGTGCCATGGCATCACACAGCTCACAGCAACCTCCAACTCCTGGGCTTAGATGATTCTCTTGCCTCAGCCTCCCGAGTAGCTGGGACTACAGGTACACGCCACAACACCCAGCTATTTTTCTGTTTTGTAGTTCGGCTGAGGTTGGGTTTGAACCCGCCACTTTTGGGATATGGGGCCGGCGCCCTACTTGATGAGCCACAGGCGCCGCCCCAATTGCCTGCTTTTTGAATTGGAATGTAAGCTCCCTAAGGGCCAAATCTTGTTCACTGTGCCATGCCAGATGCCCAGCCTAATTGGATGCTTTCTAAACTGATACGTTTACAGTTAAACTTGCATTCATTAATTTAGCTAAATTTGTTGAATAAATTAAGCTCAACTATGTTTCAGTTGAGTTGTACTGCTTCTTGTTCTTCCACTTAATTTGAACTGTCTAATAAAAGGAAAGAATTTAAAAAGAAAAAACATAAGCCTTTATATATCCTTTCTATGTCACTAAATGAGGATCAATTCAGAATGAATAACAGGAGACACCTGTACCTTGGTGTCTCCTTCACTTCACACTTAGGACTAAATGTGGAACCCCCATTTCCTATGCCTAGGTCAATTTCTTGTGAATTTCCTAGGCCTCAATTCCATAAATGGACTGTATCCATTCATTGATACATTCATTCACCTTGCCTCTGGCGGAAGGGACTGTA
>CAUYON010084187.1:0-52349 GCA_963573935.1 Arctocebus calabarensis | reverse complement strand
CTTGGGCTTATGTCACTTTCGTTAAGCTGGGAAAGTTTCTTTCTTAACTTAGTTGATATAATGACTATGAGTTTAAATTGGCTAAAGCCTTGAAATGTTTTAGTATAGTCTTCTATTCCATTAGCTTGTGTCTTTAAAAAGTTAAATATTTAAAATTTTAATAGTTTTTTTTTTTTTTTTGAGACAGAGCCTCAAGCTGTCACCCTGGATAGAGTGCTGTAGCATCACAGCTCACAGCAACCTCCAATTCCTGGGCTCAAGCGAGTCTCCTGCCTCCACCTCCCAAGTAGCTGGGACTACAGGCGCCCACCACAACGCCCAGCCATTTTTGGTTGCAGCTGTCATTGTTGTTTGGCGGGTCCAGGCTGGATTTGAACCTGCCAGCTCGGGTGTATGTGGCTGGCACCTTAGCCCGCTGAGCCGCAGGCACCACGCCAAAAAAAAAAGTTAAATATTTAAAATTTTAAACTAGGACAGCACCTGTGGCTCAGATGGTAGGGCGCCGGCCCCCTATACCGAAGGTGGTGGCTTCAAACTTGACCTCGGCCGAACTGCAAAACAAAAAAGTAGCCAGGCGTTGTGGCGGGCACCTGTGGTCCCAACTACTTGGGTGGCTGAAGCAAGAGAATCGCCTAAGTCCAGGAGTTGGAGGTTACTGTGAGCTGTGTGACACCCAATGGCACTCTACAATAAAGGGCGATAAAGTGTGAAAGATTTAATTTCTTTAGACCTCAACTCTACAAAAAATAATAATAATAAAATTTTAAACTAAATAACTTTTTGCTGAAAGCAGTTATTGAGTGAGGTCCATGGTTCTTAAGGGCTAGATTTTTTAAAAGGTTTTGTCTAATTTTTGTTGAAACATCTCATCTGTCTGAAGGGCCTAGATTTTGAGTACAACAGACATGATACTGGGCAGTGTTGTCTCTCACTAACAGGAGCAGACTTACACTGAATCTTTTACTGGAGGTTAACATTGTGGATCTCTTGCTGGAAGTTAAAATACAGTTTCAGGTTGAAGACCTTCAATTGCCCATAATTTTCCCATGCTTTTCAATTGATTGCTTTTTAGAAGAGGATCACGATCAAATTTTCCACAATTTACAAAAACTATAATCATTCAGAGGCTTCCCAGGTTTGGACAAATGCTAGAAACCCATGATTCTTCTCCAGTACAAAGATTCTTCTCCCTCTGACTTGCAGCTCACTCATTCTCTCTAGCAGGAGAGCCTCATGCCTTTGGCCTTAGGTTAGAAAGCACTGGCCATTCTTCTTGGGGCCCCCATCATGAGAGACTGCAGGTAAATGAGAAATAGCTTCACCTCATTGGTGACTCGAGAGACCATGTTTTGAAGAGGTAAGATGCGGCTAGAGCTGGGAAAGTCTTACCTCCAAGCAGCAGAGATGCCCTTAGAGGTGCGTTTCCTTTAAATGGTTTTGAGCAGAAGCAGCTCGTGCCTGCAGCAACACGGGCCACAGGCAGCCTTGGACTTCTGCCAGATCTGGGGAGGGCTGCACAGTGGCAGGGCTGACCTTACAAGACTGGATTTCTCCCAGTTAAGTTCACAAGTCATGGACTCTGCAACTGCCTGAGAGAATGACATCTGGAGAAACTGAGCCAGATTTTTCTGCAGAGGCCTTGAGACCTCTGTGACTGAATCACAAAAAATTGGAGAGGAAATAAATTTGGACTTTTAATTTCTTTAGACGTCAACTCTCAAGAAAAAGGTCATTTTTCTTTAGAAGTTAATACCTCGCTGAGAATTTAATACTGTAAAGTATTTCATATAGTTCAAATCAGGGCATTTTAATATTGCTAGCATTTATTATTTGGAGTAGTTTTATGCCTTCATTTGAGTTCACCGTATAATCTCCAATGAGTTCTATTGAATGTCATAACTGAGAAAGTGTAAAATGGAAAACAGAACGGGGGAGTGAATTTTCAGGCTAGGGCATGTGTAGCCATCAGTAAATTCAACCAATGTTCTATTTGGGCCCATTTCAGAACCTTCAGGATCCAGTCCCAGACTCGGGGAGTCCTGAAGGAATTGAGAAGACACGGGCGCAGCCTCACAGGACCGCCCCTCATGTTCCCTTCGCTTCCCTCCTAACCTGTGCCGTGCTGCACCGTTGGAGATGAGAAAGCCAAATGTTAGCGGGATCGGGGGCAAGGGAGAGGGACATTTGCCCCTGCAAACACACACACTTCCGGCGTCAGCCTAAGTCCACAAAGAGCAGCATTTGCTTTCTCAGAGTTGGGGGAGCTAAACTTGCATTCTTCTTTTCGGACTCCATTCTTTCTCCCAGGATGAAGGAGTGGCTTGCTCAGGCTGCTGAGACTGGCGCGCTGGTCTCCCCTCTAGCTCTCTGTTGGATCTTGCCTGTCCCCAGGCAGCAGGTAGTCTTCCCTCCTGTCCTTTTTGTGCAGTGAACTCACCAGGGCCTCTCTGCCTCTGTTGCAGGGTAGGGCATAGCAGCTCTGCCATTGCCTCATGAGTGAATCCTTTTGTTGGGGGAGAGAAATGGGAAGATGAGCCTGGACTTGGCTTCCAGTCATAGACAGCTGTTCACCTTGAAAAGTACTGAAGCTGCTAGTTCCTTCCTGATTAGAATCTACTGGGCTTCCATAAACAGGCTTCAGCTGGGTTCAGAACTTCAGCAGGGAGAAGGGTAGAGTTAATTAGTACCCAAACGCCAATGCAGACTGTCACATGATAAGAAACAACTCTAGAGTTCCACCTCCATAGCATCACTCTGTCATAGGAAAGACTGCCTCAATTCCACTTAAAAAGCCTGGGGAAACAACCTTACGCATGTTGGGTAGAAACAAAAACAAAACAAAAGGAAATAACAAAGGAATGAAGAAACTGGTATCCTCGTGCACTGCTGGAGGAATGTAAAATGGTGCAGCCATATGGAAAACATGAGGTTTCCTCAAAATTTAAAAATAGAATTACTATTTGTTTTAGCAATACCACCTCTGGGTACATATCCAAAAGAAGTGAAATCAGGATCTCCATATTGATAGCACCATTATTCACAATAGCCAAAAAGTGGAAGTAATCCAAGTGTCCCCCGATGCCTGAATGGATAAACTATATGTGGTCTGTACATACAAATAGAATGTTATTCAGCCTTTACAGGAAGGAGGCCCCGACTCCTGCTACATGGATGAACCTTGGGCCCTTATGCCAACTGAAATAAGACAGTCACAAGAGACACACGTTGTACAATTCCATGTGTAGGAGGTACCTAGAGTAGTCAAATTCATAGAGACAGAAAGTAGAATGGTGGTTGGCAGGGACTAGGGGAAGGACTGATGGAGAATTGTTTAAGGGGTATAGAGTTTCAGCTTTGCAAGATGAAAAAGTGCTAGAGATTGCACAACAAAGAGAAATGTGCTTAATACTACTAAGACTTAAATAATACACCTAAAAATGGTTAAGATGGTAAATATTTAGTGTTTATTACAACAATGTTTTTTAAATCCTAGGAAAGATTTTTAAACAGCCCATGGATCAGAGGACTG
The DNA here is from genome assembly GCA_963573935.1 of Arctocebus calabarensis. Classification (NCBI taxonomy): domain Eukaryota; kingdom Metazoa; phylum Chordata; class Mammalia; order Primates; family Lorisidae; genus Arctocebus; species Arctocebus calabarensis. Next base: position 48,820 of record CAUYON010084187.1, on the reverse strand, counting down.
ATCCTGAAGCAATCAGTTGTGGCCAATAGGGAAGAGTCAGCTCTGAACACAGGAGGGTCTGGCCCACTGCTTCTGGCCTTCATAGAATTTGAAACTAGTGAGCTGGAAAGCTCTGGAATCCTGTGGCTGAAAAATACTTTTGACAATAAAATTCATAAATGGAACTGAAGAGCCATTGAGATTTTTGCCATAGAAACAATTCCAAGGTTTTCTTACAAAGACAAAGGTGGAATATTTATCCTTTTTGAGCTAACCAAGTCAGAAAAATGAAACTAATAAATCTCAGAGGTTCAATGTGAAATGGCAGAACAGGGAATGCAGGAAAGACAGACTTTTTTTTTTTTTTTTCTGCAACTCTAGGATAGAGTGTTCTTGCACAGTAAATATTTTTCAATGATATATGGTCTTTTGAGTTCAACCTTTTAAGGTCACATGCATTCCAGAGCAACAAGGATCCAGTAATTTTAATATAAAGACTTCTTGCTTTTGTAATGTCATCAGGCAATTTGGTTTGGGATACAATGTTAATCATTGATTTTCGGTTGCAACTGGGATTTCTGCTACGCTCGTAACTCATTCTAAGTAGTCTCCCTGCATGGCTGATGAGCTGGAAAGTCTGGGAGACAGTATATATCTGCAGTACATCTCAGGATTCTGATTACTGACAAAAACTGAGGTGAGGTCACTGGACAAAGCTGTAAACTATGACCTTTGTCACTGTACTCCAGCTTGGGCAACAGAGCAAGACCCTCAAAGGTGCCCATAGCACAGTGGTTATGGTGCCAGCCACATATATTGAGGCTGGTGGGTTCCAACCCAACCGGGGCCAGCTGAACAACAATGACAACTGCAGCAACAACAAAAAATAGCCGGGCATTGTGGTGGGCGCCTGTAGTCCCAGCTCCTTGGGAGGCTGAGGCAAGAGAATCACTTAAGCCCAAGAGTTAGAAGTTGCTATGAGCTGTGACTCCACAGCACTCTACCCCAAGGGCGACATAGTGAGACTCTGTCTCAAAAAAAAAAAGTGAGGTGAGCAAGAAGGTGGGGTGGATGTCTGGAGTTTGCCTTCCAGTCCTCTGCCTTTCTTCCCTCAGAGCACCTCTGAGGGGTTGAACTGTTTCCATCTCGGTTTAGTTGGTTCAGGAGGTGCTGCCCACCCTCCTGCTCTCACCCCTGCAGGCAGGAGTGGGTGTGCAACCCAAAGGCACCGGAGTCCTTCCAAGATGGTTTTCAACCTCAAAACAAGGGAAGAGGTCTCTTTTCAAGGCAAAGATAACACAGTCGCTGGCTATGGTTATGGGCTGAGGGGACTGCCGGTTCAAGTGAATAAAATAACGTGATAAGGGAAGGAAAGATAGAAAAGAAAGACACGCGGGGATGCACACCTCCCAGCATCTGGGTGTTTAGTTCTGGTTGGCTCCAAAGTGTAGCCTTATCTTTGTCCTGAGGTTTGGATCCAAATTCCATGAATGGAACCATTTCTCTCTGAGTTAGCTGGAGTTGAATTTCTGTTACTTTCAATCAAAAGAGTGTAGGGGTGCAGTTCAGGACATTAAGCACTAGCCACCCAGCATTCCAACAGTACAGGGGAGACATCCCTCTGGAGATGGAGTAGTGACAGAATTAGGCAGCTGCCTTCCATTCATGAGAAAACAAGGAGTAGCAGGAACACAAGAGAAAAGGAGAGAGATCTGGTTTCTGCTCCTACCATTAATGTGTGGTTGATCTGGAGTGAGTTACTTTCTAGTCCCTTATGAAATGGGGAGTTAAACAGTAACATCTGAGGGGGACTTTCAGCTCTGATAGTCTTTCGAATACTTAAATGTCAACTTGATTTTTGCTGTTGAGTCTTCCCTTAGTTTTTACTCCAACTTTGCTTTCAAGTTCTTTGCTCAAGTCTTGCTCACTGCACTTTTTTGAGGGTCTTGCTCTGTTGTCCAAGCTGGAGTACAGTTAGCAGAGATCAGAGATCACAGCAACCTCAAACTCCTCAGCTCAAGCGATCCTCCTGCTTCAGACTCCTGAGTAGCTGGGACTACAGGCAGGCTTTTTTTTTTTTTTTTTTTAATAGACAGGATCTCACTATGTTGCTCAGGCTGGTCTCACACTCCTTGTCTCAAGCAATCTTCCTGCTTCAGCCTCCAAAAGTGCTGGTATTACAGGTGTAAGCCACTACACCTGCCTCATTCTTTCAACAGGGTTTAACTTTTGTCCTTCCTGAGTCGACCGATGAGGAAAGACAGGAAAAAAGTAGCAAACCCTGTATCTCCCCAGTTAAATCAAACATTCAGCTTTTTTTTTTTTAATTTTTTATTATTATTTTTTTAATTTTTATTTATTTTGAAGTTTTTGGCCTGGGGCTGGGTTTGAACCCGCCACCTCTGGCCTATGGGTCCGGCGACCTACTCACTGAGCCACAGGCGCCGCCCACATTCAGCTTTTTAATAAGGAAAACATATCTATTTATTGGCATACTAGAGCATAAGTAAGGCAAAATACACAGCTGTCAAGCAGTCCCTGGCATATTCTGGTCTCAAGGTTGGATGTTGTCATGGGTGATATTTTACCATGAGGTAGAAGTGGCCAAAGATAGAAGGGAGATGTAGGTAGGAGTTGGTTTGAGCTCCTGTTATGGAAGACAGTGGGAAAAAATGCCCTGTGTTAAGTCTGAGTTCCTCTACCATAACCATGTAAGATCCTGTCCAAAGGTTGGAACTGTTGCTTTTTAGGAAAAGACACCAAGGTTTCTGTGTTCCTTTCAGAAACGATCTTGTCTGTGTTGTGAGGAAGGAGAATAATGTGGTATCTTTTGAAAGGACTAAGTTCCTCTGAAAAATATACTTGCTTATTCCTTGGAAAGGGGCGTGTATATGAGTCCAAAAGAAGCTGAAGAAGATTATGATTGCTTGACATCGTGGACTTTTAATTTTTGTGTTGGGAGAAATAATGAAATGGGTCAGATTTCTCAGGACAGTCGTGCTTTCAGAAGTTCAGCTAAACTTCTTAGCAAAACTCACGATTGGCTGGGGAAGGAACTTCATTAGCTCGGTAGCCTGGGACTGTTTGAACTGTTGAAAAGTTTTATTCTCAGAAAGATGGTGAGTTCTTTTTATTCGTATTGACTCTATATTTAATAGGGACCAAAATTTCTGTCTCTTGGTATGCTGTGATTTCTGTTTCTCTGTGATGAAAGAATCAAAGGATAGAATTTCCCCAGGAGGAAAGATACCTCAGATTTTGGTTGACCCTAAAAGAAACTGGGTCTCACGGTGTCTTCTGAACAAGCAAGGCACACATCTGAGCTGGTGTGGCTCTTAGTTGGGCTCACCTGCCCCCCCTTTCTGTTACTCTCTATCGAACAAGATCTTCTCATCTACCAGAAATATGGACTTTTCCTTCCCTCCCTTACCGCTCCCCCTCTTCCTTCCTTCCTGACAGAGTCTCACACTGTTGCTCAGGCTAGAGTGCTGTGGTGTCAGCCTAGCTCACAGCAATGTCACACTTCTAGGTTCAGGTAATCCTCTTGCCTCAGCATTCTGAGTAGCTGAGACTACAGGTGCCCACCTTGACACCCTACTGATTTGTTTTGTATTTTTTTTTTAGGTTAACCAATTTTATTTATAATTTTTAATTTATTTTTTGCAGTTTTTGGCCGGGGCTGGGTTTGAACCTGCCACCTCTGGCATATGGTGGGGCCAGCGCCCTCCTCACTGAGCCACAAGTGCCACCCATTGTTTTGTATTTTGTAAGCAGAGATGAAGCCTTGCTCTTGCTTAGCTGGTCTCAAACGCCAGAGCTCAAGGGATCCTCCTTTCTTGGCCTCTCAGAGCGTTAGGACTGCAGGTGTGAGCCACGGTGCCTGGCCTGGCTTATTTCTTCCTAAGTCCCAGGCAGACAAGTAGGCTGAAAAATTATTGGATCAAAGACTTTATCCTACTCAGTAATACTGAAAAAGGAAATTCTGTGTGTGTGTGGTTCTGCACGCGTGCATGTGGGCATGGCCAGTTATTTCTGGTTTCTTTGCATTCTGAATCAAAACATGCTTAATATCTGTTATGTCAAAAAAAATAGTAAAGCGCATTTGTATAAAAAAGAGAGAGGGAATCAGTAAACTGTGTATTTGTATTTGCTTATATTTGCTAAAGAAATTGTGGAAGGGTACAAAAGGAACTGATAAAAGTGACTACTAGTGTTGGACAAGGACCTTTCACTGTCCATCTGCCACATCCTTGACTTTGGAATCACATGGATGCATTCCCAGTCCAGAGGATATACTCAGTACCCAAATCAAAATGGTCCCCGAGGGTTGGATATTCTCTGTCCACCTTCTGAATTTCTGTGATGTTTGAACATTTACAAATGATCATGAGTTAACTTCACCTCAGGAAAACTTAGGGAGAAAACCATTATGGAGGTGGCGCTCATGGCTCAGTGGTTATGCTGCCAGCCACATGCACCAGCCCGGCCTGGGCCTGCTAAACAACAAGGACAACTGTAACAAAAAAAATAACCGGGCGTTGTGGCAGGTGCCTGTAGTCCCAGCTACTTGGGAGGCGAAAGCAGGAGAACCGCTTGAGTCCAAGAGTTTGAGGTTGCTGTGAGCTGTGATGCCACAGCACTCTCCAAGGGCGACATAGAAGGACTGTGTCTCAAAGAAAGAAAAGAAGAAAACTGTTATGACCCTCAATGAATACCCAACAATAAAAAAATAAATTAAAAAAAAGAAAACTGTTATGGAATAACAAATGCTATTAACATTTTCCTATGTAAGGAGATCTAAGAAAATAAAGGCAAAGTATCAGACATTTCTTCAGGGACTAACACAGTGCATAACAGTATTAAATTCAAAAAGTAGGGAAGGAGGCTTGGCGCCTGTAGCTCAACGGGCGAAGGCGCCAGCCACGTACACCTGAGCTGGTGGGTTCGAATCCAGCCTGGGCCTGCCAAACAACAAAGATGGCTGCAACCAAAAAATGGCCGGGCATTGTGGCCGGCGCCTGTGGTCCCAGCTACTTGGGAGGCGGAGGCAGGAGACTTGCCTGAGCCCAGGAATTGGAGGTTGCTGTGAGCTGTGATGCCACAGCACTCTACCCAGGGCGACAGCTTGAGGCTCTGTCTCAAAAAAAAAAAGTAGGGAAGGAGAATCTCCCACCCATAAACACATCTCAAAACTCGTATTGCTCACTGATAGCTTCTCTGAGCCACTGTTAGGATGATTCACATTCCCCTATGGCACTGAGCAATCCTGAGAGATTTAATTAAGAATAGGACAATGGCAGGGCGGCACCTGTGGCTCAGTGAGTAGGGCACCAGCTCCATATACCGAGCATGGCAGGTTCAAACCTGGCCCCAGCCAAACTGCAACAACAGAAAAATAGCAGGGCATTGTGGCGGGCACCTGTAGTCACAGCTACTCGGGGGGCTGAGGCAAGAGAATCACCTAAGCCCAAGAGTTGGAGGATGTTGTGAGTTGTGACACTGCGGCACTCTACAGAGGGTGACAAGCGAGACTCTGTCTCTAAAAAATAAAAGAGTAGAAGAGTAGGACAAGGGCAACAGCTAATTTGATGATAAACAGATGAAAAGAGGTGAGCATTACTTTGAGATGAAAAGAAGTCATCAATGTACAAAGTAAAATGAAAAATCTTAACCAAGGCTGTGTAAAATATCACACATTGAATCTGGGGCTGGCAGGATGGGGCTTTGTCAGTAAAAAGCCACACAAATACCGTTTGGGGCCCTGTCACTGATTTGACAGGGATGAAATTTTTTTTTTTTTTTGAGACTTATTCTCACTTTTTTGCCCCCAGTAGAGTGCCCTGCTGCCACAACTCACAGCAACCTCAAACTCCTAGACTTAAGCAATTCTCTTGCCTCAGCCTCCCAAGTAGCTGGGACCACAAGCGCCTGCCACAATGCCCAGCTATTTTTTTCTTATAGTTGTCATTGTGTTTTAGCAGGGCCGTGCTGGGTTTGAACCCACTGGCCCAGGTGTATGTGGCTGGCGCCCTAACCACTGAGCTACAAGGCGCCGAGCCAGGGATGCCACATTCTGAGGGAACAGCAGCGTCTGTCCAAGGCAGCAGGGCAAGGCAGGGCATGTCACACACTTGTGCAGGGCTCCCTCTGCTCACGCCCTTTACTTTCTAGATCTTATCTGATTGCTCAGGTTCAGCTTGTGTTATTGTGAGCTTACTCTCTTCTGGGACAACTTAAATGACTTTACTGACAACTTTAAATCATGTAAGAAAACAGGGCAGCGTGCATAACAGGAAGGGTTATATCCTCTGGAATAGAAACACAGAGATTTGGTGTCCTCTCCAAATTCTTGGTGACCCTAACCAAATCCTTGATGTGGGTTTCAGTTTGTCCTTCTGTGTAATGGGAAACTATGTTCCCAAAAGGGCAAAGGAGATACAGCTGGGAAGCCCCAGATGGAAGGAAGAGTCCATCCTGGTAGCATCATTTTTATCACCCTGGGCCACTTCCTTCATCAGAAAGTGAAGCCGTGACCCCGAATTTCTGAGATTTGTGACGTGATTCCATAATACACCAAAATATGTGTAAAACACGTTAAAAACACTTTATATTTTGATGCATGAAAAGGATCCTATATTGTTTGAAAGAGAGTGAGTGCTTTTGACTTCATTCTCCAGTAAGTACACTCAATGATTTTCTCCCATCTCTACCCTTAGAGTTCAGAATGCATGCAGAGTGTTTCTGGGTTCCTAAACTTCCACATGGTCAGAACATTTGACTATAATTCATTCATCATCTTTAGCTGTCCAAGAAAGTTTATTCACATTTAGAGATTTCAGACACATGGGGCCAGTCTGGGGACACCGAGTCATTCTATATTATCTATGAGTTCTGTTTTAGTAATGCAAGTTAATGGATTCTAAGATATACAATCAGCATACATATTATTATTTTAAAAAGTATTTCATCCCACTCCTTTTTTCTGCAAGCCTCTACCCGAGTCTTTGGGCAGTCATCCAGGAATGGCTTTGTGTGATTTACAAGGCAATGTAATTTTTCTTCCCCACTGCCTTAGGACAATCCTGGGAGAGGCTGGCTCTCAGAATGTGTGGGTAGATGATTCTAGATGATATTCCAAGATTGCTTCTAGCTCTGTGAGTCTGGGAAACAAACATACACATCCCCTTCACCCTGGCCGGCTAACTACCCTTCTCCCCCCACAAAACATATGCCACCATGTAAACACCAAGGTCTACCATGAACTTTGAGTGATTGTACAAATTCAGAGAAATGTGACTGGATCTAGTGCAAGTGGAATGAAGTGATGACTGGGTAAGCTCCCGTGTGTAGCATTACCTGTCAGTGAAAACACTGACCTAGAATTCTCCTTGCATGATGACATGTTAGTACTTGATGAAGCCTTCAGTCTCCACAGAAAGGACTTGGCGGGGGAGGGCCTCAGCAGGCATAGGCTCACTGAAGTTGCAAAGTGGTATCCCTGGATCTTAGCAACCTGGTGACAGACTGTTCGCATTTTCTTTTCTTTTCTTTTTTTGAGACAGAGCCTTGAGCTGACACCCTGGATAGAGTGCTATGACATCACAGCTCACAGCAACCTCCAATTCCTGGGCTCAAGCGAGTCTCCTGCCTCTGCCTCCCAAGTAGCTGGGACTACAGGCACCCGCCACAATATCCAGCCATTTTTTGGTTGCAGCCGTCATTGTTGTTTGGCGGGCCAGGGCTGGATTCGAACCCACCAGCTCAGGTGTACGTGGCTGATGCCTTAGCCCATTGAGCCACAGGCGCTGAGCCAACTATTCACCTTTTCATTGATTTCCTTCTTCTTGCTCTGTACATTCACTAGCACTTAATATGCTCACTGCTGGGGAGAGCAGTGACCAAGGCAGACACAGTCTCGGTTTCAAGAACTTATGTGCTACTAAGGAAACTGACAATAAATACACTGCATTGCAGAGACTGGTAGGTTATGCAAAATAGTTCAGGGCTGAGCCAGGAGGTGACCAAGAACCTGGTCAAGGTCTACTGGGCCCACTAGGAGTTTGGTGGTTGTTCTGAATATAACAGGAAGCCGTTAGACGGCTTCAGCAGAGGCCTTCCAAGATCTACTTTACTTATGTTTCAAAAAGTTGCCTGTGGTCACTGTTTGGAGAATGGATTCTAAAGGGGGAAAAGCAATGCAAGAAGACCAGGCCCAGATTCGGGAAGAGGTCCCAGGAGCTCCGACGGGGCAGGTAGCATGGAGAGACGATGGATGCATTGAAGGAAGGCTCTGGGGTAGGACAGACTGTATGTAAGGATGATGAGAGATGAAACTTCCTTTGAAACTTTGCTCAAAGGGGTAGGGGAGAATACATAATGGCAAGCAGTGTTCTGCCTCTACAGGTGAAAACTTCAACTTTGGGGCAGATCTCTCTTTGTTTTAGGTAAATTATCACAATAAGTACAGTATTTACAACTTCATGCTTTCATTTAACAAGCCTTTGCTGGCCTACACACTGTTCTTGGTATTATCAGCAAACCAAGTGGGAAAAAGCATAGAGTTTGCATTCTACCACATAATACATGAGATGCATGAACTAATAATTAACATGTTAGAAGGTGACTCATGCTTTGGGAAAAAGAAAAATGTTAGCAGGATAAGAGGAATCCAGAGGACCAGGTTTGGAGGGGGAAGTTGTGGTATTAAATAGAGAGTTGGGGGAGGCCTCATTGAATGGATGGCATTTGTAAAATAGGAAATAACTCTATATAAATATACCAGCTTCAGGAGGGCAGGGGGCATGGCTGCTTTCTTCTTCCCACATGGCAGGAGTGCAATATAGTCACATTTCAGTCAATGACAAACCATGTAACTCCGATGGTCTCATAAGATTATAACACCATATTGTACTGTACCTTTTCTATGTTTAGATGTATTTAGGTTATGCAAATACATTATGTTCCAATTGCTTACAATTTCAGTACAGTAACCTGCTGTCAGCTAGGAGCAATAGGCCACACCATCTATGTCTGTGTAAGTATACTCTGATATTCACACAAAGATGAAGTTGCCGAAGGACCCCTTCTCAGAAGGTAATCCCATTGTTAAGCAACACATGCCTGTCTTTGGTAAATGAATGAATGTTGAATGAATGGATCCGAATACTTCGGTTAATGTTCTGGGCTGGGACTGTGAATTACTGTCTGAGTAGGAATTGTGACTCCAAGGAAGTGGGCTTAAAAAAGTTTTTAGTGGGGGAATTCATTGTTATTGTTGGCTGTGTGCAGAGATGGTTCATTGCTGTGGTGATGAGAAGCAGCTTTTATTTTCATTCTGGCATTTCTTATGTCAATAATGTGTGGAAATGCCTGATATGCACACACCACATGCCAACCCAGCCTCCCCTGACCCCAGTTGCTGCCTGCCAGCCACTCTGCTCCTCTACCCTTCCCCAATTTGTTTCTATGGTGACAGTGTTGAGTATTTTTTTTTTAATTAATCTTGCTGACTTTCTGTACCAAACGTAAGCCAAACAATAAAATTAGATAACAATCACTATTTATCTCTGAAGGAATGTGTGTAGTTTTGGAGTTGGAACTTAGTTTGGGTTGTAAGAAAAATAATAGGAAGAAGCAGGAATTTTCAAGTTCTGAACTGGCTTCTGCCCCTTGTCCCTGGATTTGCTCTATCTCCTTCCTTTGCCTTAGTATTTTCTCTGGTCCCATAAAGAACAGGAAAGAACTACCCAGCTCAAGGATCATTAACTTTATAAAAGTCACTCTAAAGCTGAGGCTGGATGGTTGTCTGCAAGAAGTGTGTGCAGACTTTGCACAGGTAATTAAACAAGTGCTCTGTGGCTGACTGTCCTATTTCCACATGGAACCTTCCCGTGAGGCAGCAGCCCTGGTGAGGAGTGCTGGTCCAGAATACGATAATACATGTGCGCAGGGGCAGCAGGGCTGGGGACAGAGAAAACCAGTGGCTGCACTTGTTGCAGAGATGGTGCCAGGAGCTGTGCTCCTTTCCTTTAAAAATCAAAAAAGTAAAACAAGTATATTTTCATGTTTAAGAAAATCCTGATGCTTTTTCCATATTGGAATCTTTGGGGGATGTTAAAAGATAGAAGCAGTGGGCAGTCCCTTCTGTAATTTTGCCCATTAGTGCATAGACAGCATGTCATCTCCAAGACCCCTGTAGGGACCTTATTTGTGTAAAACTTACAGTGGAAAGCTCTCTATACCCATGATTTAACAACAAAGAAGACTGGATAAATCCTAAAGACGTTATGCTCAGTGAAGTAAGCCCGACACAAAAAGATAAATTCTGTATGATTCCTGGTGCTACTTAGGGTAGTCCAGTTCCTTAGACAGAAAGCAGAATGGTCGTTGCCATGCTGGGACTGGGGAAAGCAGGAGTTATTGTTTAACAGGTACGAAGTTTCACTGTGGGATGATGAAAGTTCTGGAGGTGGATAGTGGTGAAAGTTGTACAAAAAAGTGAATATAGTTAATGCCACTTAGTTGTACATTTGAAACTGGTAAATTTTATGTTATGCATATTTTATTGCAAATTTAAAAAATGAAGTGAGTCAGGGTAAGGAAACAAGCTGGGGTAGTAAAATGAGTAGGATGGATATCTTTTCCTATCTGTTGAGCTCAGAAAAAGAGTATAATAAGATTTTGACTTTTTATGTCTTTTTGGCTATATAAACTATGATTATTTCCTCTTGCCCTCCTCACTTTCTCTGGGAGTAGCAATACGGGAGAAGGATCTTTAGCTCCAAGTACAGAAAGGGCAGCAGAAATAATCTTGTCTCATTCCAAATAGGTTTTCTTTGCTATGGCCATCTTTTTATCCTACCCCTGCCTAAATAAGACAGCTGAATCTGACTAAAACATCACAGCAGCAGGCGGTGCCTGTGGCTCAAAGGAGTAGGGCACAAGCCCCATATGCCGGAGGTGGGGGTTCAAACCCATCCTCGGCCCAAAACTGCAAAAAAAAAAAAAAAAATCATAGCAGGGTTAGGCATCTTTCATTATAATAAGGACTTAATAAGAAATACCTGTGAGCTGGGTGCAGCTCACACCAGTAATCTCAGCACTTTGGGAGGCTGAGACAGGAGGGACTGCCTGAAGCCAGGAGTTCAAAACCAGCCTGCGTAAGATAGCAACACACACACACAAAAAAAATAGTAATAAAAAATTAGCCAGCATGTTGGTGTGCTTATAGTCGTAACTACTTGGGAGGCTGAGGCAGGAGTATTGCTTGAGCCCAGGTGTTGAAGGCTGCGATGAGCTATGATCGTGCAACTGCACTCCAGCCTGGACAACAGAGCAAGACCATGTCTCTAATAAAACAAACCTGTGAAAATTGAAATTTTGCCTTTTTACAAAATATATATTTCATAAGGACCCTATTTTACCTGCTAAATGAGAATCTATGGAGGGGCTCTCCCTAAATGCAAGGCCTTCCTGGGCTGTCTTTATACGTTTGCACCGCCCAACAGGCAAGGTAGACAGAATAATATTTTGAGATTAAGTTTTCTTTCCCCTAACATTTTCTCTTTTCCAATTTCTTCATTTACACAGTTTAGCTGAGCATGTTTCTTATTGAACTGGGATAAATTTGGGGCAGAACACTATGGAAACCGTCTCGAAGAGAGTTTGTGACCTGTAGGCACAACTAGTCCTCAGGTAAGCTGGGTTTTGACCCTCACAATATTGATCTGTATAATGTTTTGCTGAAATTTAAATTTGTAGAGGTTTAAAAATTGGGAGAGTTCACATAATAATCTGGGTTTCAGGCTTTTCTTTCAAAATGCGAAGATAGCTCAAGCAACTGTGTTTACCTACTTGACAACAACCAGTTGGAGCTGAACTGCAGCTGTTGATTTAGGATGATGTATTAATTAGGATAATGTGAGCCTCTGTAACAAATAGCTGCTCAGATAGCAGCAGCATAACAAAAGAAGTTGATTTCTCACTTACAGATGCCAGGTCCAGTGCAGGTAAGGTAATACAGAGATGGAGGACTCCTTCTCCACGTCTCCACCATCCACAAGGGCCAAGTCTTTGGTTTTCAGCCTGTGGAATGGGAGAAAGAAAGTGGAGAAGCACATCCATTTCTCGATTGTCTTGACCTGAAAGTGAAACTCATTCTTTTGGTTCACATTCTCCTGGGGGACCCAGTGGTGTGGCTCATCCAGATGCAAAGGAAGCTAGAAAATGGGGAGCCTGTCGGGGAAGCCACTTCCTGTCTAATACTAACCCACGGCCAGGGGACCACAAGTGTGTGGTGAACATTTGCACCTCTACCATAAATGGGCATGTGCACAGGGCTCGCCATAGTCCCTGCTACTTGTCTGACATTCCTCAGTGGCTCCTGGAGGCATTTGAGTTTGTGGCTGCGGTTTAAGGTGTTCACGAACAGAGTGTGGAAAAAAAAAAAAAGAGAGAGAGAGAGATGGATTTTTCTTGAGACTGAAAAAGAGATTCCCCTGAGCTGTGAGGGAGAGACAGAGGTCCTGGGGTTTGGGGGCTGAGGTTCTGTGTGACCTGTCTCACTGAAATACGGTGTTGGAAGTTGTAGGACTCAAGTGAGGAGTGGCTGTGGGGCATGTCTTAGCAGATGAGTGGCTGGCCACCCCCATGCCACCCCAAACCCCGGTGCCACTTGTGAGACATAGAAGTAGCAGAGCTAGTCAATTGAGGCAGCAATGTAAACCTAGGCAATGGAAACAATTCAGCCACATTTTCTGGGACAGAGGACCCAACAGATGTGTGGACCCTTCTCCCAACCCACTCCATGAATCTGTATAAATAAATCCTGAGGTTAGGAACTCTGGGAAGAATGAAGGTGAACTTCCTTACTTCCCCATACAGCAGCTGCTAGGGGTCTAAACTGAGTTATTATATAAAGTTGGTAGATATGTGACACTTCTTTCATGCCCAAGTTTATGGGCAGAGTCATCCTCTGTAGTCAATTTCATAATTTTCTTTCTTTTTTGGCGGGTGGGGCAGAGTCTCACTCTGTTGCCCTGGGTAGAGTGCAGTGGCATAACTCACAGGAACCTCAAACTCTTGGACTTAAACGACTCTCTTACCTCAGCCTCCGAAGTAGCTCAGACTATAGGCGCCCACCCCAAGGCCTGGCTAGTTTTTCTGTTTTTAGTAGAGACTGGTCTTGCTCTTGCTTGGGCTGGTCTCAAACTCCTGCACTCAAATGATCCACCTGCCTCGCCTCCCAGAGTGCTAGGATTAACAGGCCTGAGCCCCTGTACCCGGCCCCAATTTTATAATTTTCTTAAGGACAGTGCTGAGGAAGGCAGCGACCTTGTTCATTTTGGCTTTTTCTATAAACTTTGCCCTCCAACTACCAAACCCAAAGCTGGACCTCTGCTCCCAACCCCATCCGCCTACATACTCAAGACCAAAAGCAAACGAAAGCCAAAACTCTGTGAGATTACAAGCTTGCTCAAACTCGGGTAGGTGCACCGTGAATATTCGATTTTACTCAAAGACGTGGAAAGATATTTTATTATTAAAGGAAACTAGGTCAAATTATGGAGTAGAATGCAAAATTAACATTTAACAGACACGATGAAATTCCAGAGTTGAAAAAAACCTTTTTGCAGAGAAAGGGGCCTCCCTGTTTCAGAATCCATGTGGGTCTCCACTGGAGTTCTTTTGAGTAGCTTTGGCACTGTGCCGGGCCTGGCTGCGAGTCACCTTCTCCTGGGTAAGGCTGCAGGTAGCTATGGTACCGCGTCCCTGTTAATATCTCCTCACGTTTCCAAACTCACAGCTTGTCAGTGTGGGCGCAACTTGAGAGCTGCAGCCAGGTTCCAGCTCACTTGTTTCACAAAGAAGAAAATGGAGAATCGGCGACTTTAGAAGATTTGCAGAGGGGGCATTCAGACATTTCCCCCCCCCCCCGCCCCCCACCTCCAGTGCTGCTCCTTGCGTCCTTAGCCACTTCTATTCTTTCATCCTGTGCAAGTGCAGAGAACCTTATCTACCCTCCACCCTCAAGTCCATGCTTCACCCTGCGCTTCCATTCGGGGCAAAGTTTGGGGAATTAATGTCTGCTGGTTTGGGAACAAATGCATTCGGGCTGTAGAGGAGAAGTGGGTGGATGGCTCCGTCCGGCCAAGAGAAGGGAAGAGGGCCGGAACCTGCCTGATGGAGGGCTCAAAAGCGCGAACTTATGTTGGCCGGGGCAGCCTCTTCCCGCGGCCCAAGATGCCCAGGAGGGCGCCCGGCCGAGCCAGCAGGATGTTGCAATCTCCGCACGCCTTGCATTGATCGAAAAGGGGGCTGGAACAGTAAACGCAGGGAGGAGCAACTGCTCCCGGACTTAGCGCCAGAGCACGACCAATGAGGATGCGAGCTCCTTCACGCCAGCCAATCAGAGCAGGGCCTGCGACGGCACGAGCCAATGGGGCGTCGCCTCGGCTCTGGAACAAGGCAGGGGTCGGTGTCTGCCGCAGGCAGGCACTGCGGTGGCCCAGAAACGCTCGCAGTTACTGTGTTCACTACTGCTTGACTCGCTCGCCGCGTCTGCAGCTGCACCATGGACGCCCCGAGTCACGTTGTCAACTTCGGGCCGGGGCCCGCCAAGCTGCCGCGCTCGGTAAGTCCCCTGGAGCGCACGCCGGCTGTGCAGTCCGGGGGAAGCACGCGCGCGCGTGGGTTCGCATCTCCGCACCCTCCGGTCACTGGGATCTCCACTTCCCGCCGCGGGGGTCCCGCACGCTTTGCCCTAGTGAGCGCGCCGCGTACAGTAGCTCTCGCGAGCGGGCTTGTGGAAGAATGCAGCTGGTGAAGGAAGCTCGGCAAGGCGTGCCTGTGCAGCTGCCCTGGCCCGGACTGCAAGGCGTGCGCGACTCGGCCCGCCGGAGCCGCGCACCTGTAGACTCGGGGCTTTGCCTTGTCCACCGCCAGGCGGGGCCGGGAGCGGACGGCGCGGCCAAGTCCCGGGCAGTGTGGAGAGGGTGCAGGAATGGACAAGGTGTGATTGATGAATGGAAATGAATGGATGGTAACTTTTGCATATGGCAGTGGATCACGTTAACTGAGGGGGTTGCAAGCTGAAGGACCGCGTGCCGGCCTCCCCCGCTCCCCGCCTCGGATCCCCCCACCCCGCAATGTTTAATTTACTCACCACTTACAACACTGAGTAAAAACGTAAATTTGAAAGCCTGCCTTTAGGGTTTTCCCTTTCTTGTCCCCCAGTGAACTTACTCTTGTTTTAATCCTCTCTCCCCCGCACCTTTTTTAAAAAACCTGCTTATCCCCTGAAGGCATTCAAGTATTCACGCTGTGGTAGGCGTTGGGCTGCTTAATTCAGTTCTGTCCACTTTTTTTTGGAGCAAAAGGAATGGTTGAATTGTCCCTGGGCTACGGTAAGACTTTGCAGGCGGGAGGGCCACTCTCTCCTGGCCTTCCCAGCCCCCTGCCAGGCCCAGGCTCCTCCCCTTCACTCCCTAGCACGCGACACCCACCCTTCCGAGCCTCACCCGCTGTGCAGAAAGCGACGTCTCTTAAGAGACTTGACAGGCTGCTGCCGCCCCTGGTAGTTTTATTTTTCTAACCAAGATGAAGCTGATAATAAGTTGTAACAGCACGAGGCAAAGCCAAGTATTTTACAATTATCAATTGTTGAACAGGGCAGAAATTTCCTTGGGATAGAGCTTCCTTTGTATTGTGGTAAGAACAGACAGTCTTACCATTTTAGAGGGATAGGATAACTTGGCCTTTCTAGGGGCGGCACTCACAGTAGCTGAGAGAAAACAGGGATTATTTTTTCTCAGTTATTACAGTTCATTTTAGATGAGATTTCTTGCTCCAGTTGTGGAAACATTTCCTGTCGCCACCTTTCCCCCTCTACCATGTTTTGGAGTGTTCCAAATATTTGTTCCCTGTGTATTTTGTTACTAATTTGTTATAATGGCAATTGTCATCACTAATACAATTATTTCTTTTTATTTTCCTGGGAGGATTTTTGCCCTCAGAAGCTCTGTAATAGGTGGTGGTAGTGGGGTGGGGGGAGACAGGCAGATGTTGCTTCTTACATGTCTTCTTGATTTAGTTGAATTGTAAAAATTAGAGTTGTTTTCAAACTTTTTTGACTCTAAAATGTAGCCTACTACTTGTGACACACTATCTTGTATTCTCTTCTGCTCAAGTTTGTACTGTTTCATTACAAAAATTAGTTGTGATCCACAAAAGTTATTGCATTCTGCAGTCTGGAAAAAATCTCACTGGATTTGGGGGGGAGGGGATGTGTTCTTTTAAGTAGAAGTCTCTAAAATTCCTTGTAATGATTTTGGTAAACTTCTGTACATTTCCAGGAATACTGTCCATAAGAAAAATATAGTTTTAGGACAAGTTCAAAGATGTTACTGTCCCTCACAGATGTTACTATTTCCTGAAGGATTCACTAAGTTTTATTTAATTAGCCAGTAATAATAAGCATCCGGTATTTTGAAAAAGAATGACATTGAATCTAACAATTAAGAACCATCCTAGAAAAAGTGCTGTATACCTCATTGCTGGATATCACTATGGTCACCTTTGAAGTACTCCCCTTAGGAAGCTATGCACTGATGCCAGTGCCTAGTTTACCCTTCAAAACAATTTTAGAACTCTTTCTGAAGTGACCATTAGAGCTGTCATATGTGGCACATAAAAACGTGCCATGACACTAATGAACACCACTCAGCAAGCCACCACCACATGTCCAGGCAAACACAGATGTGAGACTGATATACCAGGGTTATGAACCTTACTGATTTCTTTCTTTCTTTTTTTTTTTGAGACAGAGCCTCAAGCTGTCGCCCTGGGTAGAGTGCCGTGGCTCACAGCAACCTCCAATTCCTGGGCTCAAGCGAGTCTCCTGCCTCTGCCTCCCAAGTAGCTGGGAGTACAGGCGCCTACCACAACGCCTGGCCATTTTTTGGTTGCAGCCGTCATTGTTGTTTGGCGGGCCTGGGCTGGATTTGAACCCGCCAGCTCAGGTGTACGTGGCTGGCGCCTTAGCCCGTTGAGCCACAGGCGCCGAGCCACCTTACTGATTTCTTTGTACAGTTCTGCCAACATAAGCAAGTTTGCGAACTTAATGATCAGACCTAATACAATGATGGCTCTGATGGTCATTCCAAAAAATGAGTTCCAAAATTGCTTTGAAGAGTGGACTAGGTGCTGCACTGATGCCTCGCTTCCCAGGGGGAAGACTTTGGAGGTGACTGTAGTGATATTCAGCAATGAGAGGTGTGTAGCAGTTTTTCTAGGATGACTTTACAAACTTAATTGTTAGCTTGTACATTTGTGAGCCAAGTTGTCAAGATACTGTTTTTCTTTTCAGACAAGTTGCAATCCAGTTTAGCTTTTTTCTGTGTTTTAGCAATGTCCTCCTTAGATGGCATCTTTATAAAAAACATCTCACATTTGTAGACCTCATCTGGGGGGCTGCTTTTACTGAGGGTCTTTTTGCACTTATTTTGTGTTCATTTTGAAAGCTTTTCTTTTTCTCTTTATTTTTCATTATGGAAAATTTCACATATAGAAAGACAGAATATAGTGAACCTCCAAGGACCCATTTCTATCACCGTTTTGCCAAACCTGTTGTAGCACAGGGATCTTAATTTACAATGAGCTCTTCCTTCCTATCTACCCTGCCTGTCTAAGTCTAGCATTTTAGACCAAAAGAGAAAGGAAAATTGAATTATCTGTGTATTTTGATATAACTGTTTTTTTGTTGTTGTTCTCAGAACTTTATGCACTCTGTATTTGATTTAGCTTTAAGAGAGCGGTGAATGAAATTTGTGAAGGGGACATTTTCTAGGGAATTAGTAAATGCATGCCTTTGGAAAATGTGTATCTTGTTGCCTCATTTTATGCTCAGTTTGTATGTAAGTTGCATCATCATAGGCTTTGTGGGAAGAGGGGGAGGAAGGGGACTCCTGGGACAGATGGGGACCTTACTGATTTGTGAGTAACCTCCTCCCCTTCTTAGGTTTTTATGTACAGAGGGAAAGCTGTGCACAGCATATCGAAATCAGCTTCTTTTATTTTTTTTCTAGGTGTTGTTAGAGATACAAAAAGAGTTATTGGACTACAAAGGAGTTGGCATTAGTGTTCTTGGTAAGATGTATTTTTGAATTCTGATTTCAAAGGGAACTAACTTAAATGCATCAAGCTTAGAATTTTTATAGGGTCTTCCTATAGTCCTTTGTAGATAAATTTTTAACCTTTAATAACTTGAGTTGCATGTTTGATAGACACGGTTTTGAAAACAGCATATAATGCTGGTGAGAGGTTAAGACACCTCTGTCTACCCTGTCATGACTGATTTTTGCTAACCACAGGAGCTGGGATCAGAAGGTGTACATTTGCGTAACAGTGCTCCCAGACTTTTATAATATTGGTTTACTTTCAATTTATGTTTTTAATAAACTTAAATGTAACCCTATGAGGCTCAGCACCCATAGCTCAGTGAGTAGGGTACCAGCCACATACACCAAGGCTTGTGGGTTCGAGCCCTGCCCGGGCCTGCTAAAGAACAATGACAACTGCAACCAGAAAAAGAATAGCTGGCCTTTGTGATGAGTACCTGCAGTCCCAGCTACTTGGGAGGCTGAGGCAAGAGAATCACTTAAACCCAAGAGTTTGAGGTTGCTGTGAGCTGTGACGCCACAGCACTCTGCCAAGGACGACATATTGAAAACAAACAAACAAACAAAAAACCCTATTAAAGTTTAAAAGTATAGAAGCCTTTTCTGCACATTAATGATTTCATTATTAAGCATTTCTCCCTGATATTAGAGAGGAAGAGGACCTTTGCATTCTAAAATATACTTTATTTAGGGTTTTTTTTTATAATTCCAAAGTCTACATGATATTAAGAGACCATAGGGTAAATTGTATTGCTTATTTCTGTTAAATTTTATTCCTGTGGGGTTTGGGACATATACTTTGATTTCTGTGATGTGACAGCACAGCATGGAATTTTATGCCCTTGTCGTAGAGGGCAACCATTGCACATGGATTCGTTTTGGTGAGAGAGGGGTGGTAAGAAGAGTTACAGAGAACATCAAAGAGTGATGAGTTAATAAACAGCTTGTTTAGTAAGCTGCTCCTAGAAAAGTCAGTCATGCCATGACTATAAGGCTTAAATGTTCACAATTTGAAAATTAATCTAGATTATTCCCTAAACTAACAACTAGTTCCTTGGCCCACAATTTGCAGAATAACTACAATTGGCCTATATGATTTCGTTGTAAATTTTATAATTATTTTCATCCTTTTGGTTTTGAACTGAAACTTTTGTTCTTGTTATCTCTCCTTCCACAGAAATGAGCCACAGATCTTCCGATTTTGCCAAGATCATTAACAACACAGAAAATCTCGTGCGGGAATTGTTGTGAGTTTACAAAGGATGGAATTATGTTACTTTTGTTTGATAGTCCCTAAACCTAGGTGTCTGTTACATTATTTTCTATTCCAGTTCTTTCAAGATTTTCCCAAATTCCTTGTGAGAACATAGTGCTTTCTATTCGTTTCCTGCCCTATACTCTTGTTTTTGTTTTTATTTTATGTGGCATTTCTAAGATTTGAAACCATTGTATCTAGGAAAGACTTTTCAGCACTGTGGAAGTTAAACTGGCTGGAAAGGACTTAAATGAGAAAAAAATAGTCCTCTTTTTCAGCAGAATTGAATGTGAACTAGTTCAGGGGTTCTTAAAGTATGGATCTCAGAACACTGTTAGAGGCACCTGGCTGAAGGGGGGATATTTAAAAATTCCAGAGCTGGATTCCACCCAGACCTGCTGAATCAGAATCTCTGGAGAAAGTTTATTTTTAACAGGCTCTTTGGGTAAATTTATGTCTTCTATGCTCCAGGAACTGCTGCATAGTTAAACGAAGTCTTGTAAGTTATCTGCACTGCCATTCCTACCCTTATTCTTAAATACCTTATTCTTAAATAGATTGCTATTTAAAGGAGAGGTTTTATATAGTATATAAATGTACTCACCTATACCCATGAACATAGTAAGTTTGAAAACAAGCCACTTTCTTGCTGCTCACAAAAAAAAAAAAAAAAAAAAAAAAATGCTCATTCATGTTAGAAAGTTTAGGAAAAAACTGACACTCACAAACTGGAATTATCTATAGCTCCACCAGTCAGGGATAATCGCTACCATGTTAGTGTCCATCCTTGCATTATTTTGTTAGCAAAGTTTGAACTGTACTGACTTTTCTGTAACTTTCCTTTTCAAATTGCCTTGATAATGTGATTTGGAGGGGGCAGGCTCAGTGATAATTCTGTGACGAGGAGAAGCCCGCTGCAGTGTGAATGTTCAGAACTGGGAGTCACCTGCTTGGCTTCCTGTGCCTGTCCTTTAGGGAGGAGTGATTTGGAACCTCAGCCTGGGAGAGGTGGAATTTGAGCCTCTTCTGATTGGAGAGCTACTTCAATTTATGAGCCTGTCTTCTCCCAGCCATGTTCCTACCTTGTACCCTGGTACCCAGGCCTCTGTCTAGTTTCCTTCCATCCGCTTCTTGTCCTTGTTAACTGCCCTGCATCTGGGTACCATAAGTCTGGAAATCTGCCTTGAAGTACCAGTCTCCCCAGCTGCTAAGAGCCTCATGATTAGAGTCCCTGAGACCTGCCCGCTGCTTCACTATCCTACCCAGCAGAGAATGTAGACCAGGCATCTTTCAGATAAGACATTTAGGTACCTAGCTCCTGGTCCCCAAGATCCTGCCACCTTGCCCTCCTCTGTAGTGTTTTACTTTTGTGTCTGGGACACAAAGGAACATTCCTCAACAGCTTTTAGGGTAATTTCAGCAGGACAGATGGCACATATGGTAAAAGGAGCTAAAAAGTATCATTAGCTTTTCCTTTCAAATGCCATGCGAGGTAATGGATGAGCTCCTTTTCACAAGGGTACAAGTGGGACTGTCAGCGCCTCTGTTCTGGTCAGGTGGTCTGCCTTGTGCATCCCTGTTCCCAAAGTCTGACCTCACCCCAAGAATCAGGTCGAGTTTCTGTGGCCTGTCCGTCTACCCCCTGTGGCCATTCTAATCATTATCTTAATTTTCCATCCTGGAGCCAAAGAATTTTGCCCTTTATCTTGATGTGTGTTGGTATGTGGTTTCATGACTAGGCCTAAAACATTATCAAAAATCCCTGCCCAGTGGCCATTTGTCCATAGCATGGTGCTTAACACCTAAATATTCCCAGGATTTTTGATTTCAAGTGACAGGATTTCAACTCATGGGCTTAACGGGAGTGTATTATCTTACCTAACAGAAAAGTTCTAGAGGATTTAGGAGATTGGATGATACCAGAAATGTCTTTTTTTACCTATTTCCTGGCTTTGCTTTCTTCTGTGTTTGCCACACTAGAACGCCACCAGTGGTTGCAGGATTAGCTTCTAAATGTTTTCTTTCCCTCTGTAGAAACAGCTCTTTTTGCCCAGAAGTTTGGGCAAAGGTCTCAGCATCAAATCCCATTAGCCAGCTTGGGGGAAGTGCTCACCCCCTTGAACTGGGCTTGGCCACAGTTGAACACTGAGAATGGCAGAGGGGTGATGTCCTATGAGAACATCAGGGGGTTGTCGCTAGGCAAAGGAGGGAGAGCTGGTCAAACAGTAACCACAGGCTTCTCCCACAGTCCCCAGTGAAGAGTTGTCCAAGGACTGAATAGATAAATGATTGAATTAGAGAAGCCAAAATAGTAGTGGAACTTTATTTGTATTACTTGTCATAAATGCACCCAGGATAAAGCACTTGGCAGAGCATTGCTCGTTCTCAGTCTTTGACAATGTGAGTCTGTATTTACTGTCACCTGTGCTTCTGCTCAGAGCTGTTCCAGACAACTACAAGGTGATTTTTGTGCAAGGAGGAGGGTCCGGCCAGTTCAGTGCAGTTCCGTTAAACCTGATTGGCCTGAAGGCAGGAAGGTGTGCTGACTATGTGGTTACAGGAGCTTGGTCAGCCAAGGCTGCAGAAGAAGCTAAGAAGTTTGGGACTGTGAATATCGTCCACCCTAAACTTGGGAGTTACACCAGTAAGTTCTGGGAGCTGAGCTGGGGAGAGAAATGCTGGCTGGTGGGTTATCCCTGCTCAGAGCAGTCAGCAGTTTTTAATTAACTTCCCTTGTTAGTAGTTAATTTGTCCCATTTAGATTTGGTGGCTTTACTAGTTAAGACTACTAACCAGCTTCTGCAAAAAGAGTTATCTGTAGGCTCGCTTAGCTGCAAAGCCCAGGGCTGGTTTGGCTTTAGGTGTTTAATCAGAGGTGTCTCCTTGTCTCTGCCATTGTGGCTCCACAGTCAGGGAAGCTGCTCCCCCTCTTTCTTGGAAGATGACTGCAGCTGCTCTCAACCTTGTATTCTCCCAAGTTTCATTGCCTTTGTGGAGCATTCCCTGGAACAGTCTCATGTCTCCTGTGCCATAATCTGAGTCAGTCACTGTGGCCATGTCTGAGTCATCTGCCTCTGGGCTGTGGGTTCATTTGGCTTCACAGGAACCACATGAGCTGAGAGTGGGTGAGGGTGGGGGTCCCTAGAAGAAAGGAGTAACCCAGCGGTTCTCAACCTGTGGGTCGTCACCCACAGGAAAATATATTAAAGGGCCGTGGCATTAGGAAGGTTGAGAACTAACCTCAGTGGATGTGGGACAGAGTGATGCTAAAAGCCCCCAAATATCCCCCATGCTTTTTAAAAAAAAATTATTTTATTTTGAGACAAGGTTTCACTGTTGCCCAGGCTGGAGTGCAGTGGCTGTTTACAGGCGTGATCATGGTGCACTACAGCCTCAAACTCTTGGGTTCAATTGATCCTCCTGCCTCAGCCGACCCAGTAGGGGAACTACCAATGTGTGCCACCCACCCAACTTCCCATCTTATTTTTGAAGATTATTTGCACCTGGTAACAGTCAAAGGATGGGATTGATCATCTTTCAGGATGTTGGTGGTGCTGCTGGTGACGATTAGTAGGGTGCTTTTACTTGTAAGTGCTTTGGACTCTTTCACTGCTGGGGGAGGTGTCCGTCTCCTGGCCGACTGTCACCTACATAAAAAAGAAGTGTAAAATTGTGAAGTCTCAAACTTCTCTTCTTTGATAGAAATTCCAGATCCAAACACCTGGAACCTCAGCCCAGATGCCTCCTATGTCTATTATTGTGCAAATGAGACGGTGCACGGGGTGGAGTTTGACTTTATACCTGACGTCAAGGGAGCAGTGCTGGTTTGCGACATGTCCTCAAACTTCCTGTCCAAGCCAGTGGATGTTTCCAAGGTAGAGTATGAAAGAGGAAGAGTTGGGGGAGCCCAGTGATTCTGTTTCTTTAGAGGCATTTTTATTCAAGAACAGGAAGGACCATGGGTGTCTTGGGCCGGCAGAGCCCTGAGCCAGGGCATGTCAGTGAGCAGGCTGAGGAAAAGCTTTAAGTCCTGGTATTCCCAGCCTCAGAATAATGACTGCTTCACAGAGTCACGCTCAGGTCCTGGGGAAATTACCTGCCTTTGAGAGTGTCACATAGAAACATTTTTGCCCAACATGTTGAGAGTGACTTGTTCTCTTCGAGGGCAGCGACAGGGCGGCACCTCCAGTGGGGCGCTGGCCCCATATACCAAAGGTGGCGGGTTCAAACTCGGCCGAACTGCAAAACAGAAAAATAGCCGGGTGCTGTGGCAGGTGCCTGTAGTCCAGCTACTCGGGAGGCTGAGGCAAGAGAATCGCCTTAACCCAAGAGCTGGAGGTTGCTATGAGTTGTGACGCCATGGCACTCTACTGAGGGTGATAAAGTGAGACTCTGTCTCTACAAAAAAAGAAAAAGGCAGCGACATATTATCCAAGCTTGAGAGACCTACACGGAGGCCCCTCGTGTTGTAACCATCTTAATTCCAAAAGTATCAGTGGGCCCACAGAGTTTACGATGGCTCACTGGGGGTGAGTTCTGGGGCCAGTGCAACCAGGTGCATATAACGGGCAGTAATGTCAGTGAAGAATTTATAAATAGCAGTTGAACCATCTCAGTAGTCTGCTTTTTTATTTTATTTTATTTTATTTATTTATTTATTTTTGTAGAGACAAAGTCTCACTTTATCACCCTTGGTAGAGTGCCGTGGCATCACACAGCTCACAGCAACCTCCAGCTCCTGGGCATAGGTGATTCTCTTGCCTCAGCCTCCCGAGGAGCTGGGACTACAGGTGCCCGCCACAATGCCCGGCTATTTTTCTGTTTTGCAATTCGGCCAAGGCCAGGTTTGAACCCGCCACTTTCAGTATATGGGGCTGGTGCCCTACTCAATGAGCCACAAGTGCCACCCTGCCTTTTTATTTTGTATTTTGTATTTTTGAGACAGAATCTCAAACTGTTGCCTTGGGTAGAGTGCTGTGGCGTCATAGCTCACAGCAACCTCCAACTCTTGGGCTGAAGCGATCGTCTTGCCTCGGTTTTTTTCTATTTTTAGTAGAGATGGGGCCTTGCTTTTGCTCAGGCTGATCTGGAACTAGTGAGCTCAAGCAATCTATCTGCCTTGACCTCCTAGAGTGCTAGGATTACAAACGTGAGCCACCATGCCCAGTCTAATCTATCTTTTTTAATTGTGATAAAAAAATACTTAACAGGAAGTTTGCCAGTTTAAACCTCTTTTTGTCTTTTTTTTTTTTTTTAACTTGAGACAGGATCTTGCTCTGTTACCCTGGGCTGCAGTGCAGTGGTGTCATTACAGCTCACTGCAGCCTCAAGCTCCTAGCTTCAAGTGATCCTCCTGCCTCAGCCTCTTGAGTACTGCAACTACAGGCATCAGCCAGCATGCTTAGCTAACTTTTTTATTTTTTGTAGAGATAGGGTCTGCCTGTGTTGCTCAGGCTGGTTTTGAACTACTGGCTTCAAGCTATACTCTCACCTGGGCCTCCAAAGTGCTGGGATTACAGGTGTGAGCCAGTTTGCCGGCCCGTTTTGAACCATTTTTATGTGCACAGGTCAGTGGCATTGCCACCATCCATACCCAGATGTTTTTCATCTTCCCAAAATGAAATCCTTGTGCTCGTACTTCCCTTGGCCCCTGGCAACCACCGTTCTCCTTCCTACCTCTATGAATTTGGCCACTCCTGGTACCCACACAATGTTTGTTTTTCTGTGACTGGTTTATTTCACTTAGTGTAATGTCTTCAGGGTTCATCTGTGCCAGTGGTTCTCAACCTTCCTAATGCCACGGCCCTTTAATACTATACTTGTGGGTCGCGACATTGAGAACCGCTGATCTATGCTGTTCTGTGTGTCAGAATTTCCTTTTGAAAGTTGGATAATATTTCATGGTTTGTATAATCCACATTTTGCTTCTGGTCTGCTTTTTATTAGCACCCAGGCACTGCAAGTGTAAGTAATGTCCTCTGTAAAATGCTTACCCTCTCCCACCCCCGCCACTGCCACCATTTGCTTTTCCTAAAGGTTCCATAGAGAGAATGGGAGAGGGTTTTATATCTTGCCCAACAAAAATTTTTGGTGTACCTCTGAACATCTGTTATTTTCTAAAATTTCTTCTCCCTCAGACAGCTTATCCCCTACCTTCTCTTTGTCACAGCACAGTCCTTTTCTCAGCACCTCTGTCCCTTCTGTCTGAATTTCTGTTTCATTTACTGGTTGCCAAGGAGAGTCAGGCCCCATTTGAAAGGCTGGTTTGGATGTAGAAAGGAGGCAGAGGATGAGTGTGAGTATGCGTAAGGCCTTGGCCACGATGGGCTTGGGCTGGCCCCTTCCAGCTTAGGGCCAGGCAGAGATTGTCATTAGACCTTGGACTTCTGAGTATGGACTTGATATCCCAGGTGAAGATTTCTTTCATCCACAGCATGGATTGCTCCCTGAACAGGAGTAGGGTCACTTGCTTGTAAAAATTGTGCTTGAGATAGAGGTTGGGAAGTTTGCATAGGTTTATGAAAAATGACCAAATGCTTCTAAAACAGCACATCTTTCTCTTTTTAAGTTTGGTGTGATTTTTGCTGGTGCCCAGAAGAATGTCGGCTCTGCTGGGGTCACCGTGGTGATCGTCCGTGATGACCTGCTGGGGTTTGCCCTCAGAGAGTGCCCCTCAGTCCTGGAGTACAAGGCGCAGGCCGCAAACAACTCCTTGTACAATACGCCTTCGTGTTTCAGGTAACTCCGGGACACAGCATTGAGGGGGCTTACTATTTCCCATCAAAGCAGAGGCGGCATTTTAAAGTAGAGCATGCTTCCATGATGCCCGACCCAACAGCCCCAGATCTCCTGTTGGGATTCTCTGCCCTGCTCGTCTCTCTCTTGACCCTCTGTCCACTGCTTGATCAGTTTTTCTTCCTGCCCTTGTGAGGGGGAGTGGTGGCGTTTTTTTGTTTGATCGTGGTAATCCTGGCCTTGGTGGTTCACCATTAACCCAAAAGCCCTCTGTAAATGAGCTGTGGCCTACAGCTCAAACTGCTGAGGTAGCTTTGGAGAGGAGCTTTCAGTGGTCTGGCCTCTTTCCTTTCTTTCCCTGCTGGGCCTGTATGAAGCTGGCCGGCTGGCTGCTTGACAGCCTGCGTACTGGCTGGGAAACGCCTTTCTGTTTTTTAACCCGGTCTGCAGAGGTCCTGTAAGCCGGGCGTCCTCTTAGGTGAGAGAGGGGCTGCATTGCAGCGGGCCTGCCTCAGTGGGCCTGCAATGCAGGGTGGCCCTGCCTCAGTGTCTCCAGGAACAATAATAGGACCCTCTTCCCTGGGGTGCTGTGGGGCTTTAATGAGTTGATTGATAGGTAGATAAAGACGCACATTTCTTATTTTGGGGCTTTTAAAAAATTTTTAATTGTTTAACCATTTTTGGTTATTTTTAGAAACAGGCTATAGTGCAGAGGCGCAATCATAGCTCACCGCAACATCAAACTCCTGGGCTCAAGCGATCCTCCTGCCTCCACCTCCTAAGTAGCTGGAACTACAGATGTGTGCCACCATGCCTGACTAATTTTTCTGTTTTTTATTTCACTTTTTACAGAGATGGGGTCTGACTGTGTTGCCTAGGCTGTTCTTGAACTTTGGCCTTAGGTGATCCTCCTGCCTTAGCCACACAAAGCTGGAATTATAGGAGTGAACCACCGTGCCCAGCCCATTTTTGCACTTAGTGCCTGGCATTTGGTGATTGGTACATGTTAGTTGCTACATTATTATTATGGTGGTGGTTGTTAGTTACTGTAGCAGGAGTGGACATGGGGGAAGAACCAGAGTTTATGGATTCATCTTTCCAGGGCGGAGAAGACATTAATGTGTGTAACCTTTTAAGCCTCCCAGTCACCCTAGGAGTAGGTACTGTTATTATTTCAGGAAGGGGCATAGTGGGATGTGAACCCGGGCAGCCTGACTCTAGATCCCGGGCACGTGCACCCCGCTCTGGACACAAGCAAAAGGGCAAGCGTGGATCTGCATGAGCGAAGGGTTCTGCGCTAGGATAGACGCAGCTGCAGTCCAGCTCGTCCACTCGATGGGATTCTTCCGTGATGGGTGGACTTTCTCTTAAGGAAGTGGATAAAAGGAGGGGCGAGTGCAGCAGGGGGTTCCATGGTTCCATCTGGGGCAGGACCTTGTCAGAGTGCCACTCCCCCTCCCTCCCTCCCCCCACCCCCCTGCAGGGTTTCTGTGTGGTCACATGATACAGAGCAGCTTCTCACTTTGGGTCCCTTGCTTTCCTTGGGGAATAGGTCGGACGTTCCAGGGTGAGCTCTCCTGGTCACCTCTGAACCCCACTGTCTTTCACCCAGACTGAAAGTGTTTCTGAAATGCATGTTGGGGTGGGACTAAATCTTGTCTGCAGTTTGCCTGTCCTGCCTCTGGTGTTCTGGGCAATGCATAAACACCAGTGGTCACTCTCCAGTCATGAGAAATGACAGGCTAAATGGTGAGCATCCGGGTGGGGACCTCAAGTGCCAGGCTCCCAGAGAAGGGCCAGGGCTCCAAGGTGGCAGGAGGAGGGGAGGGCAGCCTTCCTTACCGTTAGAAGGTGGGGCCAGGGCCTGCCCAGCAGTGAGATGAGTGTTTCAGCGATGCCGAAGCTGCTACTGGCTTCAGCAGTGAGGAGGTGGGAGGAGACAGGGAAAGAGTGCTGTCTCCGAAGAACTGTCCCAAGCTGTGGTCGGGCCCAGCTGGCAGAGCCTGCAGCACACCCTCCAAGAGTTACCTTTAAGAAATGTAATGAACTGGCTCAGTGCCCGTCGCTCAGTGGTTAGGGCGCCAGCCACGTACACTGGGGCTGGCAGGTTTGAACCTGGCCAGGGCCTGCTAAACAACAATGACAACAACAACAACGAAAAATAGCCGGATGTTATGGTGGGCGCCTGTAGTCCCAGCTACTTGGGAGGCTGAGACAGGAGAATGGCTTAAGCTTACGAGTTTGAGGTTGCTGTGAACTGTGATGCCACATTATGTACCCAGGGCGACGTAAGTGAGATTCTGTTTCAAAAAAGAAAGAAAGAAATGTAATGAACACCTTAACACTCTACTTATTAATGTTAGGGTGCAAACCCCTGAGTGGTGAAAGTGAGAAAGCAGGCCGGTTGGTCTAATGGGAGATGAAATGGCTGGAGTCAGACCTGGAGACACAGAAAGAAAGCCGTCTCCTAGAAGAGTGACCTATACAGGCCCTCCCTTACCAGCCCCTGTGCGGCCCTTGGCCTGGCCTTGATGTTGGCTCAGCTGGTCCACTAGGGGTCAGGGCATGGGGTAGGGAAAGAGCAAGAACTTTCTTTTCAGACCATTCCTGGCTGAGCCAGAAACAAGGGCAGAAGAGGGGCAAAGTTTCTTTCCCAGAAAAATAAAAATAGTAATAATTAAGACAGGTCAGGGCCATTCAGGATTGATAATACGCTTAGAATCATGTAAGTGGAGAAGATGAAAGAGACTGGATTAAGTGCATTCTGACCAAGATACCCCTTGCAAGTTGTTTTGCTTTCTTTTACCTCAAAAGAGTAGGGAGAAAAAGTTTGGTATAATTCTGCATGATTAAGCAATAATCTGTGACGCTAAAGAGCATTCACTTGGAGTGCCTCAGTCACAAGGTTAGAAAATCAACAGCTCACCCAGTGAGAATAATCTCTAAATGGAGACAAAGATTTGTGCAAAATAACCTCCCCGGTCCTTGAACATAAGGCTCACAAGGCACCCAGAACGCTCCAGAACTTGGTATTGTATAGTGAAGTCTTTGAAAAGTTCCCAAATTTGAAAAGATACTGGGTTTTTGTTTTGTTTTTCAGAGCCTAATGAGCACAGTCCTGGGAACTTTGGTTTAACTGAGCTGGATACAACGGCCTTCCAATAGCTTCTCTGCAGCCCTGAGCAATGCGCTGGGCTGGAATAAAGGGCCCACTGTCTTTCTCTTTAACCCTTCAGGAGAACATACTAACCTCCGTTAGTGGATAAAGAAAGAGCGGCTTAAATTTTTCTTCTGACCCCACAAAATGGTTTTTAGATACCATGACTAACTCACCCACAAGCCCACGTTTGTTTTAGCAGCAGTATGAGGTTATATAACTAACGTAAACACAAAACATTAACTCAGGCCACCTGTGTTGAGAATGGGAGCAGCTGACTAGGCCATGGGCCTGTTCCCAAGGCTTGTCTGGCCCTGGATGGGATGGGGAAGCCTGGGGTCCTGGAATCGTGCTTGCGTGCGGGCACGTGTGTAGTGCAATCAGCTTTGGGAACTTGGTGGTTACTGTCTTGTATTTCTGAGTGGTGCCAGAACATCACCTGTGTAGCTCATCTGCAGAGCCAGAATCTTTAGAATAGCCAGAAAGGTTTCTGGGGAACTTTCTGGAGTGCTTTTCTAAGAGCACACAGGGAATATTTTTTATTGCTTTAAAAAAATGTGTAAAAGTGGCATATTCTCTTAGTGGAGAATTCCAAATGAGCAGCGTTCCCTGGGCAACCGCTGTTAACTCCTGTGCATCCTGACCTCCTGTAACTGGGCCTGTGCCAGTAGACAGAGCTGTGTGTGTCGTATTCCTGAGGTGACAGACTCTGCATAGTAAGTGACTACACTGGAATTGGGAGCCCATCTCCTAACCCCAGAGCCACACTGCCTCTGTCGCGGGAAGGCTCTGAGCTGGGGCTATGGGTAGAAAAGGCTTCCAGCTTTCCAACAGGCACACAGCAGTCTAACGGAAAGGAGGCGAGTGGTAAGACCTGTGTAGGTAGTGGGCCTGAGGGGCTCTTGGAGCTCAGGAGGTGAAGTGCTCACTCTGGGTGGCGCCCCGTGGTGGGGAGAGGGCAGTGCTAACCGGGTGGCATGAAGCGTTTGGCTGGACGAGTAACATTTGGTGAGAACTCTTAAGTAAGCCTCTTTTTTCTTAGTGGTCCTTGGGGATCTGGAATTGGGTTGAGCCTAGTTTTTACTTCCTGACATGCTCTTGTTCACACGTACCCTGCTTTCATCCTGTCTCTTCTAATGACGTCTTTAATTCTTTTTTTTTTTAAAGAGACAGAGTTTTACTCTGTCACCCTGGGTAGAGTGCCATGTCACAGCTCACAGCAACCTCGAACTCTTGAGCTTAGATGATCCTCCTGCCTCAGCCTCCCAAGTAGCTCGGACTACAGGTGTATGCCAAGATGCCTGCCTAGTTATTCTGTCTGGCCCTTACTCAGACTGATCTCAAACTTCTGAGCTCAAGTAATCCATCTACCTTGTCTTCTCAGAGTGCTAGGATTATAGGCATGAGCCACCATGCTGGGCAAGTCTGTTTTAATACAACCGACTTGCCCCGGTTGTATTAAAATACAAATGATATCTTTGGACCTTTGCAAAGCTGAACTAAATGGATTTTTGTTTTTAAAATCTTTATTTTAGCATCTATATGATGGGTGTGGTCCTGGAGTGGACCTTGATATCTTTGAACCTTTGCAAAGCTGATCTAAATGGATTTTTGTTTTTAAAATCTTTATTTTAGCATCTATGTTATGGGTGTGGTCCTGGAGTGGATTAAGAATAATGGAGGTGCCTCAGCCATGGAGAAGCTCAGTTCCATCAAATCTCAAATGATCTATGAGATTATTGATAATTCTCAAGGATTCTATGTGTAAGTTGATGAATTTTTTTTACATTTAGCGTCTTGTGAGTTTAAAACTGTACTGTGTACTTTTTAAAAATGGATGCATTCATCTTTCTTTGACATCGAAGTTCTGGCGAGCCTGGGAGGTCCTTGGCCCCATGAGCCGGGGATGAGTTGCTCCCTACTGCACCCCGATTGGGACTCCCTGGTTTTGAGAACTGCGTCCCAGTGGGTGGTGGCATTTCTTACACTAAAGACAGTTCCCTGGGGAACATTCTCAGTTCACACTCTAGAGTAGATCTCCTGTGTGTCTCATGGGAGAAAATGTATGTGCTTTCTAGAAGGTCTCGACTGAAGGCTGCTGTTAGAGACCTTGGGTAGAAACACCCTCTCCTGGCCCCCTTCTCCACATTCCCTTGTTAAGAAAGTTTACTGCTTCCCTTCTAATAGGACAAATGTTCCCATCTCAAGCCTGTAGTCTGTGAATGGAATTGGCAGTGGCCTGGGTTGACTCCTGTAAATATTTTCAGACCAACTGACTAATGAACATGTCTTGACCGCTGGAGCCGTATCTGGGAGGGCTACAGAAAATGGATGGGTCTTGTGTTTGTTTCCTAAGGCCACCGTAACAAAGTACTGTAGACTTGGTGGCTTAAAACAACAGAAGTCAGAAACCAAGGTGTCAGCACAGTTTTGCTCCCTCCAGAGACTCAGGAATCCCTTCCTTGCCTCTGGCTTCTGCTAGCTCCAGGTGGTCCTTGGCTTGTGGCTGCATCACCCAGTGTCCACCTGTCTTCACGATGGTCTTTCCTTTCCGGATATGTCCTTCCTTTTGTCTTGTAGAATGACAGATCTTTGGATTTGGGGTCCACCCAGGTAATTCAGGATGATTACACCTCAAAATCCTTAAAACACCTTTTTTTTTCTAAATAGGTCATAATCACATATTTTGGGGGTTAGGGCATGGGCATTCCTTTTCAGGGGCCATCTACGACAGTGGTCCCTTCAATGCCAGAATAAAGCTAGGGATCCAGAAGTGTAAGAGGTCATCATCTTCATTGGCTTTCCCTTTCCCTCCAGGTGGGTGTAACTTTATGCTGTGTGCATGTGTATGAGCATATATATACAGGTGAACACACTCGTACATAAACACTTACACTTGTTTAACACACTGGGACATTACCTCCCCCCCAACTCTTATTTTGGGGTTCAATTTGTTGTAACTAAAATACTTGCCTGATAGTAACTGGGGAATTTGTACTGTCTTTGGGAATTCAGGGTCCACATGAGACAGATGATACCTCCCTCCTAAGTTAGAATTCTATTTTTGGCCAAGACTTGCTAACAGATGTCTATAACCACCCATGGGCAGGGCTTGGGGGTGTGCCCTTTGGACAGCATGCTGCTGCCACGTCTGCCCTTAAATGCTCGCTCCCTGCTCCTGTGAGTCCTTGGTGTGTGATGGCCCTCTAGCCACAAGCCCAGGGGGAGTCAGGCTTGGCTGGGCTCCCTGGCCTTTGGGCTGCTCTCTCACGTGCCATCTGGAGGAAGGGTGTACACTGTATGTTACCGCCTGCTCTGTGCAACAGGAAGCAAATACAGGCTGGGCTGGGGGGCTGGTCCTGCAGAGCTTCCACTCTCGACCCTGATGTGTGGGTGGGGAGGCTCCTGAGCACCTGCTCCAGGCTGGCCCTGGGCTCGGCTCCTGGGACACCCAGAAGAATAAGCCATTTGCCCTGGCTCCGTTTGTTTCTCAAGAGGTGTTTACACATGAAACCGGAAGTCAGAAGGAATGGTGATACCTCCAGGAAAAATCCAGGGAATTAGAAACAAGAAAGCACAGCAGGAGCTCTGGGAATCTCCTGAGGTCCCCATCCCCACCGCTGGTCCTTTAACTCCAAACATGCAGCCTGGTCGCCCCTTCCCCGCAGACAGCCCGCTGAGCTCCCCCTGCTGGAGAAGCTGATCAGCCTTTGCACCCAGGACTTGTATCCTCTTTAGTATAAACCTCTTGGGGAACTTCCATCACCTCCTCGGCCGCCTGCCTAGAAAATGTCACACAGGGCTGGTGATGTCCTGTGGGATCTCGTTCCTCTTTCCTCTATTTACAGCTGGAAGAGTCACTGGCTGTTCCTGAATGTACTTGGGTTTTCAGGAAATTCTTCACTTTCTTGAACTATGGAAATAGTTCAACAACACGGCCTGAAGGGGAAGTAGGCAGTTTAAGAGGAGTGACCCAGAATTCGAATTTGCAAGTTACTACTGCCTTTAGGCCTTTCTCTTGTCTTCTCACTTCTCTCCCCACCCTCCGTGCCCCACTCATAGGCAGCTCTTCACTGAGCACAGTCTGGGCGGTTTGCTGGGGATTGCACCAGCCCTGCCAGTGACCCGGCAGGAAGCTCTGGGACTAGGTAAGACAACCATGGAAGCCCGAGTTTATTCCATAGCCTGACCACTCACACAGCGCTGGCTGACCCCAGGTTGAGTCCCCATGGACAGTTGCGACTTACTAGCATGTGACCGTGGACAAATGAGCTAACTATTCTAAGACTCGGTTTCCTCATCTGTACAATGGATATAATAATGGCACTTGCTTCTTAATGACTGTCATGAGGATTAAATGGAAATGCATGGGAATAAAGACTATGTAATACAGGAATTGAGAGCATAGGCTCTCGTACTGGTTAATTTGTATGAAGTGCTAGCTCTTATTATTTGTAGTTACTATTATGGACAGCAATTAAGATGTTCCTGACACAGAGTACTTAATATACAGTAGATATTAATTTTATTATAAGAATGTCCAAGTGACAGATTCCATATCTGGATCTGAGGGCACCTTTGTCACCTATTCCCGGGATAACCCATCTGGTTCTGCACCCACGTGGGCCTCAGTTGGCCCTTTCTGCTCCCTCACGCCTTAGGGGACAGAGGAGGGGGCGTGTGATGGGTCTGATGAAGACCCTGAAGTGAAAAGAAGCAGGCAGGGCCCCTGGCCTTTCCACACATGCATACATCTTGTCATCACATCACATTCCCGTGAAGTGGACACCCTGTGTGGCAGGCACAGCTGGGAAGTGGGGTCAGCCAGGATGTGAATGTGGGGGGTGGGGATATCACAAGAGGCTCATTTTGGAGCCCGTGCCATACAAGTCTAGGAGAGCAGGAGGCCTTCCTAAGGCAGCCATAAAACTCCGAAGCCATGCAAGACAAGATGGCATGTTTAACTACATGAAAACATGAAGCTTTTTATACAGTTTAGGACATTTTAAACAATTAAAATATGAACATGACAGACAAGAGAAAGCTTTTTTTATTAAGACATAAAAGTTACTGTCCAACAAATGAAGAAGGATCACCAAATAAAGTGGGGATGGGGGTGGTTGCCGAGGGTCTGAGCAAACAGTTAAGAAGAAATACACCTGCTTAATAGATAAACAAAAAGATACCTAACTTCATTCATTCTTTAGGAACTGTAGATTAAAACCATGAGATATTTTTTCCTTTGATTTGCAGACATCAAAATGATGATAGCGTCTGGTGTTGGCAAGGGACCACGCTTTCGGTAGGAGTATAAATCTGGACAAACTTGGTGCTAAGTTTGCAGCACTCATCAAAATTTAAAGCCCACATGCTCTTTGACTAAGGATTTTTAGGTCAAGGCCTCTGCCCTGTCCCAGTACTCTGCCGGGGTGCAGTGGTATACACAAAATCAGGTACAAGCACGTCCAATATGTGATGTAACAGTGACAATGTGGAGACAGCCCACCTGCCCATCAGGAGGGGTCTGATGAAAGAATTGAGAATCGTTGGCAGTACAGAATCTTGTGTACACAGAGAAGAATGAACAGATCTCTCCTCTAGGAAGAGGATTGTGTTACTCATATGACATCAGGCCAAAAGGAGAAAGAGCAATTGTAGAAAAGACTTATCTGTTATTAATAAAACCCCACACAGTTCTGTGTACACACACATAGACATGTAGATACCCACACTTGTTTATGTAAAGGGAGCTTGACGCACTCACACCAGACTGTTGACGGTAGCCACCTCTGAGGGAAGGGGATTGTTGATCTTCATATTTTTCCTGTAGGTTTTCGTAATTCTATACGAATTTAATTTTTATTGACAAAACCAAGCAGTAAGAGCCCTGTGATTATATTTGGTGGGCTCTCTTCCCATGTGCCCGTATTCTTCATTCCTTAGTTTCTGGCACATCATTTCAGGGGGGACAGATTACGACATGAACGTCTCATCATTAGTCCCCTGATTCCTATGACGTCCTCACCTGCCCTCTGACCCTGGCCACCTTCCTGAGGTGAATGTCTCTGGCTGAAGCTGGACGTTTCCTCGCATTCCTCTCCTGGTATCTTGGGAGGCCCTGGTGTTTCTCAGAGGGGGATCTGGAACACCATTCCCTGCAGCAGGAGGGG
Organism: Arctocebus calabarensis; assembly: GCA_963573935.1. Classification (NCBI taxonomy): domain Eukaryota; kingdom Metazoa; phylum Chordata; class Mammalia; order Primates; family Lorisidae; genus Arctocebus; species Arctocebus calabarensis. The sequence continues at coordinate 13,348 of CAUYON010084187.1, read as the reverse complement.
TTTTCAGCCACATGTGTTCCAGGCAAACTGCATTCCTGGTTGACCTCCAGCGGTTCCTTATACACCAGCACGAGAGGCTGCAGGAAGTCAGCAGTAAAGAAACCTGCCAGCCCTGTTCATGCAGGGCTTCCTAATTTTCTCTGACAGTGTGACCATTTTTCCAGTGATGCTTATTGGCACCTTCTGCGTCAGCTCCCCATTTAGACTTTGGGAAGCACCGCCTTTGCTCCGGCTCCCACCCAGACTGTCTCCTGAAATCTTTGTCGGCCTAGGATTGCCCATCTGGTTCTGCACCCAGCTGGGCCTCAGTCAGCTGGCCTCTTCTGCTCCCTCACACCTCACCCTCCAGGCAGGGGCCTTGCTGCCTCTGAGACTTAGCGTTCACCTCAGAGGTTGCAAACTGGAAGTGTGGCCTGATCCAGTGCACAAAGACATTGGATGTGGCTCACCCAGTGTTTGTAAATGCAATTTAAGCCAACATTAAGATACTGAGAGTTATTTAAAAATCCAGGTTTGTTATTTAATAATCTGTCTCTGAAATTGGGTAATAGAGACTTTGATAAGGAGGGCCTTGTTTCAAGAAGAAGGGGGTGCCTCCTTCCCTGTGAAAGTAAAGAATAGGCCTCTGTATGTAACAGAGGGAGCTGGTGTGGAGCCTTCCCGTTCTGACTGATGTGAGTGTTGAGGGGCCCTTTTCTTCTCAGCCTCCCAGTTTCTTCACCCCACAATCTCTCTGTGTGCCACAGTTAGGTGTCTAAAACACAGCCCTCATTTGGTGGTGCAGGCCTGACAGCTCGTCTTTTAAGGGTCAGCATCCACAGGGCCCCCTACAGCCCAGGCCCTGTCCATCTCAGCGACCCCAGCCGGAGGAGCCAGCAGCCCTGTCAAGGCAGCAAACTTGCGGGGGCCTCTGCGGCTTTGCAGGTGCAGTTCTCTGCCTCCTTTCTTCTCCTCCATCCTAACTACTCACATCCCTGCCTCTGAAACTTGTCAACCTTCTCCCACAGAATCCCTCACCGGCTCTCCGCCTTTGCAGCTCTTTGCTGTTAGAACACTTCTCCTGTAGAGTTGTGATTCCCTACAGAGTCATCACTTGCTAAATTAGGAGCAGCTAATTCTCCTTACGCGCGCTCTCTCTCTCTCTCTCTCTCCTTTTTTCCTCAGCCTGGTGCTACAGACATACTCTGGTGAGTTACTGCACGTATCTGTGGCGTGGTGGTAGACTCTTGCATGTCTAGCTTTTATGACAGTTTTGCTTCACCATATCGTCCGTCTTCATGATGGGATGAGTACACTTAGGGGGAGAGAATTGTAAATGTAGATTTTTTCCTCCTCGTAATTTTTTTTTTTTTTTGGTAAATGTCCTTTTCGTTGTTCTACCCCTGTGGTTGGACCCTCACGCTGGGAGCCTGAGACAGCAGAGTAGCCAAAGGGGTTGTCACTGAGTGTTTAAGCATCAGCCGTGAAACCGACCACCTGGTGGAAAGGAGGGTCTGGAACTCAGACTCCGAGTTTATTCCAGATGGTTGGTCCCCGTTTGCCTCTCTTCTGCCTGAAGGTGTGCACTTGACTCTCGGGCAGGAGTTATGAGTGTGCCTTCAAGGGACTTCTCACACTGCTTTTATCTGCAGTTGAACTGTAATGAATCCCATTTGTAAAGTGTAAGAATAAAATAGGATGTACTTGAGAAAGGGGGAAGAGAGAAGGAAGAAGAGAGAGGGTTTTTACGTGTGCTTTTTAAAAATTCCAGAATATCACATCAGCCCTTCTTCCATTTGTCTCTTTTGGTTGCCAGTGAAAAATAATTTTGGCTGCTGATTTTCCAGATCCGAAAGTGAAGGCAAATATTAACCTTTCCTAGCCAAAAATTCAGTCATCATTTTTTTCTTTTCTTTGAGAGAGAGTCTCACTGTCACCTTGGGTAGAGCACTATTGCATCATAGCTCACAGGAATCTCAAACTTCTGGGCTCAAGCCATCCTCTTGCCTCAGCCTCCTCGCGGGAGCTGGGACTACAAGTGCCTAACACAATGCCTGGCTAGTTTTTCTATTTTTAGTAGAGACAGGGTCTCACTCTTGCTCAGGCTTCAGGTCTCAAACCGCTGAACTCAGGTGATCCACCCACATCAGCTTCCCAGAGTGCTGGGATTGCAGGTTTTAGCCACCATACCTGGCCTGTCATCCACTTCTGAGAGTCTGTATGTGTCTTATGCAAGGTGTTGGGAATTAAAAAAAAAAACCCTGAATTCATTGCACTTAATATATATATTTATATAGCATTTAAAATGTACCATATACTGCTTTAAATTGTATCAGTTATCTATTTCTTCATCATAGAATATTCCAAAACTTAATGACTTAACCACCATTTTCTTTGCTCTGGGTGGCGGGTTATGTTGAACTCAGCTGTGTGGTTCTTCTGCTGATCTCAGGCTCCCTCATTCAACTGAAGTCATCTGATGGCTCATTTGAAGCCATATGGTCTAAAATGGTTTCATGTGTCTGGCAGTTGGTGCTGTTAGCTGGGACAGTTAGCCCACTAGCTCAGACTTGTGCTAGTAATATTTTGTGGCAGCAATATTTTAAGAGAACAAAAAGAGTAGCTAGGCTCAGCGCCTGTGGCTCAACAGGCTAAGGCGCCAGCCACGTACACCTGAGCTGGTGGGTTCGAATCCAGCCCAGGCCCGCCAAACAACAATGGCTGCAACCAAAAAATGGCCGGTGTTGTGGCGGGTGCCTGTAGTCCCAGCTACTTAGGAGGCGGAGGCAAGAGACTCACTTGAGCCCATGAATTGGAGGTTGCTTTGAGCTGTGATGCCACGCTACGGCACTCTACCCGGGGTGACAGCTTGAGGCTCTGTCTCAAAAAAAAAAAAAGAGTAGCTGAACAACATCTTGAGGCCAGTGTGTAGAAGTTACAATCACTTCTGTTCTGGTCTCTTGGCTAAAGCAACTCACAAGATCAGCCCAGATTTGAAAAACAGAGAACTAGACTCTTACTTCTTTTAAAAAACTTTTAAATGGGCCACGAAAATTCTCTATAACTAGTGACTTCACGAGAATTTCAGTAAGTTCCATTATTATTTCCACTGTGCAGATGAGGAAGATGAGGCTCAGCAGGAGGTTAAGTAACTTGCTCAAGGTCGCACAGGTTGGTGTGTGGTGCTAAGTCCTCTGAAAGTTGCTGCCTCTTATCATTATCTTGCAGCTGCAATTAAGAACAACTTATTTCTTTGTGGCAGGTGCCCGTAATCCCGGCTACTTGGGAGGCAGAGGCAAGAGAATCGCCTAAGCCCAGGAGTTGGAAGTTGCTGTGAGCTGTGATGCCCCAGCACTCTTCCAAGGGGGAATAAAGTGAGACTCTGTCTCTTAAAAAGAAAAAAGAAAAGAACAACTTATTTGCCTGCAGCTTTGCATAAAAAAGGTCCTTTACATTTGCTGTGTGGCTGCCATGGGTTGGAAGCTTCATATATGTTGTACCACTGAGCTATCTCAACTCGTCTGAGATAAGTGTATTATTATTCCAAATATTCAGAGGAGGAAACTGAGGCTTAATGAAATAAAGTATGAGTTGTAGAAGAGGATGCAAGGCTACTGTTCCATGTGCAAGAGTCTGGTCTTTCTGGTAAATTATAAATGTTCTAGTTTCTTTTTTTTTTTAAATCGCCTGCCTGCATCTAGAAAATGTTTTTTATAAATCTGTTAATTTGTTAATGACAACCTGTACATTTCTGAAAAGTCATTAAAATAATAAAAATGTTTTTCAGATGTCCAGTGGAGCCCCCAAATAGAAGCAAGATGAATATTCCATTCCGCATTGGCAGTGCCAAAGGAGATGACGCTCTAGAAAAAAGATTTCTTGATAAAGCTCTTGAACTCAATATGATCTCCTTGAAAGGGCATAGGTGAGTGTACCTCTAATGCACAAGCTCGTCAGAATTGGCTTAGGTTTCAATATGTGGAAAGAAACCAACCTAGGAGCCTGCTTAACTTGGAGTAGCAGTTCCATAACTGCAAAGCCGCCTGGGACAGGTGTGCCTCCTCCTGTTGTAATGGAGCCCTCCACACAATTCCCCAACTGAATTGGGGTACAGTGGAGCTGCGCCTTCCGTGGAAGTGTGGTCAGAATTACCTCTGAAAACCTAAACTGCTCATAAGGCATGGAAGTTTACAGCCCATCTCTGATAAGGCTGGTATCACCCCATTCTCGTGTTAGAACGTCACTGTTCCTCGTTAATCTTGCATGATCTGTGAAAAATAAATGTCCTCACTACTGAGATAGCGCAGTGAGATGCTTACCTCACCCACATACTGTGCATGGCAGGCTCACGAATGGTGTGCTGAGCAGAGCTGCCATCTTCATCCCACTAGTCTTTTCTTCCCCCTATTTTGTTTATTTGTTTATTTTATTTATTTTTTGGCAGGAGTCTGTAGCTTGACTGAATCTAAGTTAAATGTTAGCGTGGTGAGCCTTCACCGCACGAAGGAGAATTTTCTAGTGACTAAGATGTGGGACGCTCTTTGCCACTTGTGGAGGGTTTTCAGCAGGGAAATTGGACATCATGGTCTTGGACACTATAATTCTTAAGAGCTGGTGACTAGAAAAAGAGTCATTTAGGTGCTAAGTGGCATGCTTTTGTTTTTAACGGTCGGATCTTTGTTCATTCTAGGTCTGTGGGAGGCATCCGGGCCTCTTTGTATAATGCCGTCACAATTGAAGATGTTCAGAAGCTGGCTGCCTTCATGAAAAATTTTCTGGAGATGCATCAGCTGTGAACACATCCTATCCGGTCTATACTGTGCCCTTGAATGACATATAAAATTTAAAGTGTCTTGGGAATGGCTACAAAAGGTTAACAGATACAGTGTTTTTCTCAAGTGAGCATGTTTATTCGAGATTCCTTTTTTTCAAAGAACAACAGCAGAACATCCACAGTTCTGCAGAGCTGGTGGACCTAATGGCCACTTTAATTATGACTTGAACTGGAAGCATTTTAAAAAATTCCCTCTTGCTTTTTTAAAGAATTGCAGCTTATTTTGTCTCTGCTGCTGCTTTTTCTAGCTAGAGCCCAGAATTCAAACGTACCTGTGGACTTTATAATGCAAGTTGCAATTAGTTTTGGAATTGTGGAAACACACAGCATGGAGGGTGGGTGGGGCCCTCTAGGTGCTAAACAAAGCTAGACAGCAGTGGGGTCTTCTGGGCTCTGCAGCTGTTGATTAAGGGCAACACTGATCATTTGGTGAGCTTTTGGGAGTACCAGACAAAAGGGCAAACTGCAGATCTTTATATTGTTATTCACGTAGAGAGATAAAAGTGACATCCGACAGGGTATCCCAAATGTCACCATACATACATACGTGCATAGGGAAAAATGGGAAATTTTAGCTTCATGTACCTTTATTCACAAAATATTCATTAGGAAATTTTATAAAATATTTCTTTGCATGTTGATACATAAATATAAAAGTATTAAAAATATGAGTTTGTTAATTTTTCCTATATATGGCAGCCCTTGGGATACCCTGTAGAATTATATAGCAAGGTCTGTTTTTAATGCCATGTACTTCATATCTCTCTGCATTTATATTTCTAATAATCCATTTCTCAGTGATACATGGTTGAGTCTTGTAGAATTTGTTAAACCCTTGACCTTGTGCATTGTAGCATTCCATTAGCAAGTCCTTTTTAAAAAGCTGTTCCATGGAAAAGGTCTAGAAGTTCTTGATTCATTTTTACTCTTCTTTCAATAGGTAGAAGAAAAGGTTGATTTATGGCTTATTCTTGTTTGTTTTAAATATGCTGTTTAATAATCTCTGTTAAACTTCCCTATCTTTTGTTCGCTTCACTGTTTTCTTTGTAGTGTTTGACCAGAGTGATACTTCAAGTTCTAGATCTTTGCTGAAATGTATTTTCCCCTATTGTTTATCAATTGCCAGTATTTTGTGTTGAATATGTGAAGAAGATTAAAGTCTTAAAACATCTAAGCCCATGTTAATGAATTTCTCTACCTGGTTTTCAGACAAATGATTCTTTTTTAAACTTTATGGTAGGGGGAACTTGAGTCTAAAAATAGTATCTAACAAGGGTAATTTAGTTCAACCGCAGGTGTAAGAATTGAGTCTTGTACGTTCATTTTTTAAAGATGATTCAGCGCAGTGTGGTAGATTTCCATTTGCTTTTGGAATGTACTTCATCAGCAAACCACCTTCCATCATAGCTCCAGATGTGAACTCTGCCTCTTGTCTCAGAAACACCAGCAGGACAGTTCTGAGCCATCTTCCCGTTGCGTTTGTATAATGAGGACTCCACTGTTTCCTTTTCCCATCTCGGCACTGATTAGTTGGGTCCCTGGTCAGGTCTCGGCCTCCCGAGAGGCTTTATTCTCTTATCTGTAAATGGAAAGTTGAAATAATTCCCTCACTTGTCTCAGGGATGTTAAGAGATTCTTTTTTAATTTTTAATTTTTTAAACTTTTAAGTCCATCTCATCAGAAAAAGATATTTAAAAATTTAAAACAGGGCTTGATGTAGGATGTGAATAATAGCTACAACCCTTAAATAGCAAAAACCACGTGTGATAGTGCTCAGCATCAGCCTCCCCTCCCTCCTGACCCCTTCGCACGTGGTTGCACATCCGTTGTCTGCACCAGACCCATGCTTCTGCTGTCTCTGCTCATGTCCATTCCCATTGCTGCAGTGGTCCTGCTGTGTCAGTCCTCTGTGGATTGTTCGAGCAGCCTCATCTCTGCCCTAGCCTCTTTCCTACCGCAGCTGATGGACTTCCCCTCATGCTCCTGGCTGATGCATTAAAAAGCCCAGTCCTGTTAGTCCTGCAGCCAGAGCGTTGTAGCATCTGGCCTGGCCCCTCCTCTCCTGTGTTGATGAGCCTTGGAATGTGGTGTGCATTTGCCAATCCTACCATGTCAGCCTGGAGTTCCTGCCCCATCAGGAAGACCAGCCTTCAGGACTCCTGCCGACCTCTTTGTGACCTTGTTTGTGTCGTTTGCATTAGGACAGTGTTCCTTTTCTTTGTTCTCACCAGGGCAACCCTGCATCCCATCACCATGTTTCTATTTTGCCCTTTGCTATGCTGAGGTATCTGTCTGCCTTCCCTATACAGCAGCGTGGAAGGAACCAGGACTCCCCACCTCCAGCACCCGGAATCCCGCCTTGCCTAGGTGAGGTGCCAAATAATTGCTTACTGAATGAAAAGACTTAACATGCGTCCTATTGGTCTTCCCAAGTGTTGTATACTAGGCTTAGCATCAAGGGGGTGGTGGTATAATCTCTCACATGGATTTTTCTTTTTAGTATTTTCAGAAGCTTAGTATACAATACAATTTCACTTTCTACTAATAGTCAAGTGCAATTTTATCATTGAATGGGGAAATTAAAAGTCTTGAAAGGTCCCCTAAACCATCTTCATAAACCTGAAAACTTTTGAAAAATAGATAACAACTGCATAGAAACAAGGGATAATCACCATTGTCTGGCCACATGGGGGAGGTTCTGGAACCAGATTGCTGGGAAATATTCATTAGAGCGAAAAACTTGACCTTTGTATGTCTCAAGGGAATAAATTTATGCCAATCTGCTGACAATGCGAAGAAGTGGAGGGGAGATAGAGGATGCTGGCTTCTGGGTCAGTGGGCTGCGGGAGCCAGACCAGCTGGGTCTTCCTGAAGGTTAAAGCAAGGTAGATACACCGGTGTCTCTGGGGCCTTGCAAAGGCTGCCTTATGTTCCTTTGAGCCCACTAAATTGTACTTCTTCCCTAACTTTGAAACTTTATTTTTCTCTTCTCCAATTCTTTACCACACAATCATTTCTAATGCCATCCAACTGAGAAAAAACAAATCTGTTCCCATGTTCCTTATATTTACCTCCACACATCGCTTTGTCTCCAACAATACAATTCTGGTTCTTTGCATAAGAAACGTAATTGTATCCTGTCCCTAACTCCTCAATTTCCTGCTAGTCTCTGTTCATTGAAATACCTGGTGCTGTCTCATCACAATTCAGCTGATGCTGGAAGGTTTGGCATGCTCTTAGGTGAACTATGTTAGGTAACAAATAATTAGTTCCTCCTTCCCCACCTTTAGAGCAGAAGGAGCCACTAAGACCCATAAAAATGAACAAGACACTTTGATATATTAGATGTTGTCCAATTCTGCCAAAGGCATTACCCATTCTGGCCTTATATCACTCCATGATTAATGTTTGTTATATCATGTTCTTTGGAAGGAAAATAACATGAAGAAGAATTTTCTCACATTTGATGGGAATGAACATAATTAAAAAGTGAAATGCTACTGAATCTGCTAAGAAATCAATCACTTTAATTGGAATGAAGATTCCTAGCCTCTGTTGGTAATTGGGCTCTTGGTAATTTAGAATCAGAATCCATGACATTTTGTGATAAATTGGCTCCTTTTGGGCTAAAGAAGGTAAGAAGTTCTAATTACCCCTGGATTATTCCACAGTGGATAGAAAGTCTTGATCAAAGAGATATACTGGGGGAGAGAGAGAAAAGCTAGCAAGGAGCAAAGGTTTATTGAATTGAAGAAGCTAAAGGATAAAATTGTCTATTTGACATGACAGAAATAAGAGCTTGTGGTATTTGAAATCCTAGAGATGTAAATTGGATTTTCTAAGAAAATAGGGAACTGGGCATATTAGAAGAAGTTTACATATGTCGAGTTAGGTTATGAGGAAGACCTGCTTACTTGTGAGTGTGCACGAAAATACTCGGATCCTGTTTGGGGAAAAGTATGACTTTGTTCTTTGAGTGTTCAAACATACAATAGTCTACACTAAGTTTAAGGAAGTGTAAAATGTCTTATTCAAGTGAAAAAATAAGAATATGGGCAGGGATCTGATGAATGACTCTCTTGGCCCTCTCTGGGTGGGTCTCCTAACCTTTGTTTCTATGCATATTGCCAAAGAGCACCAGAGGAATAGGTTGAATTTTAGGTTGGTGTACTGGATTATAAACTTGCTTTGAATTGTGTGTATTTGATATGTTTATATCTATGTATATATATTACATATCAAAATAGATGTAATTTCAAACTTAACAGAAAATGGTCAAGATTGGTACAAGAGTGGCAGCTCAGTGGATAGGGCCCGGCCACATGTACCAGGGCTGGTGGGTTTGAACTCAGCCCCAGCCTGCTAAAAACAAAAAAAAAGCTGGGTGTTGTGGTGGGCGCCTGTAGTCTAGCTACTTGGGAGGCTGAGGCAAAAGAATTGCTTAAGCCCAAGAGTTGGAGGTTGCTGTGAGCTGTGACACCACAGCACTCTACGGAGGACAACAAAGTGAGACTCTGTCTCAAAAAAAAAGATTGGTACAAGAGACTCCTGTATAAGCTTCACCCAGATCGACTAGTTATTGACATGTAGTTTTTGCTGGCTGTGGCATTTACTCTTTTCATTATATATACTTTATTTTCCTGAACTGTTTAAGTTGGCTGTATTGTGTCCCTTTATCTCTAGTATTTACTTCCTAGGAATAAGGACAGTCACTTGTATAATCACTACACACTTATCTAAGTCAGGAATTGAACACTAATACATTTAACTAATCTATAGTCCACATTCAAAATTTGCCAGTTATGTTAGTAACATCTTTTGCAGCTACGTTTTTCATCATTTAGTCCACAATCGTGTATTGCGCTTAGCTGTCACACCTCTTAGTCAAAATATGAATTAGTTCTTCAGCCTCTTTATTCTTCACATTATTATCAGTTTAATGAGAAGTATAGGCCAATTGTATAGGATAACCCTCAATTTAGGTTTGTCCAAATTTGTTTCCTCATGATTGTTTTGGGTTATGCATTTCTGGCTGGGGTACCGTAGAAGTGATATGGTGTTTTCTCAGTACATACCAGGGGAGGCAATTAATGTCAATTTGTTTTATTGGTGATAGTATCTCTCGTATCTTGGTTAAGGTGGTGTTTATGAGGTTTCTCCACTGTCATGTTATTACTTGTCTTTTTGTAATTAATAAGTAAATATGGGGAGGTATTTTGAGACTCTGTAATATCCTGATCTATCGTTCCATACGAAGGATAATTAATACAGGTGGAATCATTGGATGGAGAAGATGAGTGATTTATTCTTTATTTTCCACTAATATTTTTACAGCCTATCCCTCCTCCCCTCAAAATACAAAGCTCTTTAAAATATATAAGCAAAGATGTGCAAAGAGCACATTGGGAAGTCAAAACCCAGTAGGTGGAGGATATATTTTCCAGAGCCTTGAGAGTAAAAGATATATTTTGTGAATATAAATAGTCTGGGCACATGGGCTTTTTGATGAACAAGGAAAGGAAGGAAAGAATTCCCTGATCAAAATATAGGGAATTCAATTTCTGGAGTTTTCCTTCTTTGTCCAGTCAAGTTTGTTTATCTCTCAATATTTTTAAAGGTGCAGCCCTTTGGCAATACACCTTTTTTTAGCAGATCATGAACCACGCAGTGTGAATATACTTTGAAAGATGCCGGGGCCGCGCCTGTGGCTCAGTCAGTAAGGTGCCAGCCCCATATACCGAGGGGGGCAGGTTCAAACCCAGCCCCTGCCGAACTGCAAAAAAAAAAGAAAGATGCCATATAGCAACCTAAAGTAAAAGTTGCCTCTGATGACTGTAGCTCCGCAGAATGGTCCCCAAGAGAATAATAAAATCTTGGCCTCCATCTAGCCAGGTAAAAAACCAAAGTCATCTTAAATGCCTGTGAAATGAAACTTGAAGTTGAAGTGTAAGAAGTTACAGGTCATTGGGGGTGGAAGAAGATTATCTTTTCCTGCCAGTAAAAGACAGAGGCTGACTCATTCCTTCTGCTCCCTCCCCCTGTTTAAAACCATAGCCTCTTGAAGTTGAAAGTCCTGGGTTGAAGTAGAAATCAGGATTTGGGTGGCACCTGTGGCTCAGTGGGTAGGGTGCCGACCCCATATGCCAAGGGTGGTGGGTTTGAACTCAGTCCTGGCCAAACTGCAACAAAAAAATAGCCAGGTAGTATGGCTGTGCCTGTAGTCCCAGCTACTCAGGAGCCTGAGGCAAGAGAATTGCCTAAGCCCAAGAGCTAGAGGTTTCTGTGAGCTGTGACGCCACGACGCTCTATTGAGGGCAATAAAGTGAGACTGTCTCTAAAAAAAAAAAGAAAAGAAAGAAAGAAAAAGAAATCTCCAGGAGTTATTGGGAAATGACAAGTGAGCAGGTTAATAACTCCAGGCAGCAAACATTCTGCTATAAAATACACTGGGGCAAAAACTTTTGAAGTTCTGATGCATTTAAATCCAGGGCAATATTAAACATTTTCTAAAGAAATACGTTCACATTAAGGCTCTGGCTATTATCTCCTCCATTAAGCCATTCCCAGTTCCCTCAGCCTCACACTATTCAAGCGATGCAGTAGTTACTTAGTATCTTTTATGAGCAAGGTTCTTGTGGACAGAGGGACAAGCAATCAAGGTTTTGTATTCTTTAGGATTTTGGTGGCCTTAATGGAAACTTTAATCCAAACTGGCTAAAGCAAAAAAGAAATTTATTGGTTGTTGTGACCTGCTCTGGCAGTAATTAATCCATTCCCACACAGTGAGAACCACTCACTCTTGAAAGACTGCATTCATCCCTTGCGAGGGTGGATCCTTAATGACCTCCTTCTTGGAGGTCTCAACACTCCTCAACACCCTTAAATTGGCAATCACATTTTGACATGAGTTTGGGCATTGACATCTATATCCGCATCATAGCACTGGCTGGCTCAGGTCTGGTTTGCTCCAGAGGGTTCACTATCCAGGGTTCTGCATCCCAGACCTCCTTCACATCTTGTCCTCTTTCACTTAAAAAGCAGCGTCACTTCCTGAAATTGTCTAAGTTAGGTTGCCCAGGTGACCAAAATTGGTTTGTATCTCAGCTTTACCAGGGGAGAGCGTCAAGGCTTGCTCTGATTGGGCCATTTTAGGGCAGAGTCTCACCCCTGAACCAATGAGGAAGGGGCTATGCTAATTGGCAGGAATAAGTCTTGTCTTGGAGCTCCGGAGGGAGCTAAGCCCACCTAAACCATAGGGAAGCTTACATAGTTTGCTATACAATTTCTACCTTCTGTTGCTCTCATGGAGCCCATAGGCTAGTTGGGGAGGCAGACAGTAAACAAATCCATGAAGTAAAGGCACACACAGCGGTGAGACTTCTATGTCAGAGGGGCACAGTTCAGAGTAGGAGGTATCAGGTGGCATTTGAGCCAAGATCTTCATAGTAGGGAAGAAGTTAATTATTTTAAAAAAGGATTAAGGAGAAACAAAAATAATCTGGACATCTTCGAGGGGACATTTTTCATTTGACTTTCTTTTAGAAGAGTTGGTGTGTGATACAACCAATAATGGTACCCTGCGGAGGCTGCAGTTCTTGCAGATGGCCACATGAGGGCGCCTGCAGAAAAGCAACAGTGGCAGCTGGTGACCGCAATCCGACCCGAGGGACTATAAATAAAAATATAAATTTATAAATGTATAAACCACTCCTATGGCACAGATGTGTACAGTCATGCATGCTTAATGATGGGGGATATATTCTGAGAAATTTGTCCTTAGGCAAACATTACAGAGTGAACGTGCACAAACGTAGATGGTATAGCCCTTACACTTAGGCCATATGGTGATAGCCTGTCGTTGCTGGGAAACACACTTACACAGCGTGCTACTGTGCTGAATACTGTGGGCAATCGTAACACAATGGTATTTGTGTATGTAGACATAGAAAAGATAATGCATTGTGCTACACTGTCACCCATGACTACAATGTCACCAGGTGGTAGGAATTTTTCAACTCCACTAACCTCCTGTGGGATCACCACAGTATATGCAATCAATCATTGACCAAAATGTGTTATGCAGCATATGACTGCCTTGCTGGATTACATCACTTCTTCCACTGTTTACAGACCACCAAGCCTTTTTAAGTATGTGATTGTCGATACATCTTGACTAACATATAGGTGAGAATATTGATAGCCATGGAAAAGTAATTTGTATTCATACTTGATTGATAATAAGATTTTTGTCCCAGACTCGGCGCCTGTGGCTCAACGGGCTAAGGCGCCAGCCACGTACACTTGAACTGGCGGGTTCGAATCCAGCCTGGGCCCGCCAAACAACAATGACGGCTGCAACCCAAAAAAAAAAAAAAAAAAATGGCCGGGCGTTGTGGCAGGCGCCTGTAATCCCAGCTACTTGGGAGGCGGAGGCAAGAGACTCGCTTGAGCCCAGGAATTGGAGGTTGCTGTGAGCTGTGATGCCATGGCACTCTATCCAGGGTGATAGCTTGAGGCTCTGTCTCAAAAAAAAAA